>VOSG01000312.1:0-43193 GCA_009761265.1 Halicephalobus sp. NKZ332
CTGTATACCCGAAAGACAAAGAAGGTCCGAGTGAGCAATATGTTGCTACTTTCCTCATGTTCACTGTAAGATCAGTTTTGATATTTTAACCTCCATCTACGGGTAAAATAATAACTCCATTTCAGATGGCAACGTGTGGTCTCATAGCGAATTTGACAGCGATCAGGATTATCTGGAAGTCAAGGAGCCTTCACAACTGCTTCGGATACATACTTCTTCTCCATGCTTCTGCTGAGGCTCTAGTCCTTTGTTCTTTTATCTTCTGGGCCGTACCGACTACCCTCTTGTAAGTTTGAAAATTATTATTATAAAGGATTTATTGCTAAAACAATTTTGTTGAAATTGAAATGTCAAAGCTATTTCTATACTTTTACGATGGCACTAATTTCTTCTATTCTCCAATCTTTCCCTAAATTCACTTCTGTTTCAGCGATAGAGCTATTTCAAAAACAACCCTCGGCATAAAAATTGGGCAAATATTAATGGTCTTTTATTATGTCACTGTCTATGCCCAATTGTTCAACGCCATCAACAGATTCTTTGCCATTGCCAGTCCTATGGCTTATAGAACGTGGTTCTCCAACGAAAACGTCAAATTTATCCTTGGTGGCATTATGCTCTGTAGTCTAATCCACGGAATATTGTATTTCTTTCCTGGCTGTAATTTCTATTACGATGGGGATGAGTTTGGCTGGGTTTATGACAATACCTCATGTCGTGAAATAATGGCTTTCTATGTCGATTTTGTCGTCGGCTGTGTCATCACGGGAGCCACCATGTTCATTGATACAAGTACATTTTTTTTAATTCTGAAGAGTGGACTATTCACGGGGAAAAGTAATAAAGATGTGAAATTTTTTATTCAAAATTTCAGTACTTCGGTACTGTATACTGTAATGTTGGTAATGGTGGAAATTGTGTCTGGCTTCAATAGCAGTAAGTGGTATGTGTTCTGGACTGTGACATTCACCTGGGAACTGTGTCATACTATCGACGGGTAAGATTTCGAATTTAAAAAGATAGCTTAGATAGTGCTTTAGTACTTTGTTTCTGAACTTTCTTGATGATTCGAAATTACCCTTCAACATTTAGACCAAGATGATTTCCAGTAATAAAAAATTTGTTTGCAGTGTCCTCATGATCTTTTTCAACTTTCGGAGACACAGAAATGTGAATAAAAAGATCCAAATTTCATCGATACCCCCATCACTAATGGAAGTTAGCGGAAGATCTCTCACAAAAGTCACTTAATTACTGTGAGGGAAAGAAATCAATTTAAGATAAAAGAGAACAGACTCCAAAATGTTCTAAACTTAGCTGTGAAAAATTAGACCTTACGTGATTATGGTGCCAGAGAAAAGTAGACACCCACAAAGTTCAGCAACAAACTTCATGGAAGCCCGCTAAATGTCGTTCTCGTTCTTCAATTACCTCAAAGTTTTCAAAGTTCCCAGGAAAGAAAATGCAACAACTTTTTCTCTAATACTCTTTATTCGATGAATAAAATATCTTTTCAATAATTTAAAAAACTAAATAATTTCCTTCTATAAAAATAAAACATGTCTGAAAAGTGGGGCATTATGACTTGCAATTACTTCTGTTTTGACATAAATAAAACGTAAAAAACATTAACATAAAATTTCTTCTCATCGATGAGAAAATTCTACAATAAATTAGTAAATTACTTCATTGAAAAATATCCAGATCCAAGGAAATGAATTCTACTAAAAGACCAGTAAATTCTTTTTCATCAACTTCTGGAAGTGCCGAGGAGGAGTCCAACCAGAAAGATCAGTACATCGCTGCTTGTGTTATTTTCATTGTAAGATCAATTCTATAGTTTTCATTTGTAATTATAGTAGTGATTTTATTTCAGATAGGGGTTTGTGGCCTCATAGCGAACACGACAGCAATCAGAATTGTTTGGAAATCGAAGAACCTCCACAACTGCTTTGGATATTTACTTCTCCTTCATGCTTCTGCCGAAGCTGCGGTTCTCTGTGCTTTTGTCTTCTGGGCTGTGCCAATTTCTTTTTTGTAAGTGTAGAAAACTAGAAAGATAAAATTGTTAAATCTATTTTTAATATCACTTTTTTCAGTGATATATCCCTTGCAAGAAGTACTCTTGGCTTCAAAGTTGGACAACTCTTAATGGTCTTCTATTATGCTACTTTCTATGTCCAACTGTTCAAAGCAATCAACAGATTCTTCGCTATTGCCAGTCCCATAAGTTATAGAAAATGGTTCTCTGTTGAAAACGCCAAATTCATTCTTCTTGTCATCATAGTGTTGAGTTTACTCCATGGGGCACTGTATTTCCTGCCTGGGTGTAATTTCTACTACGACGTGAACTACCTCAATTGGGATTATGACGAAACTGAATGCTATGAATTATTATCTGTTTATATTGACCTTTATGTCGGTTGCTCGATTATTGGAATCACAATGTTAATCGACACTTGCACGTTATGTCTCATTATCAAACACAGATTACTGAAAGGTAAGAGTAATGTAGAAGTCAAGTTTTTTATCCAAGCCTTCACCACCTCTATACTGTATACTGCGATGATGATCAGTGACCAGGTTTTGTCTTACTTGGTCGACAACGATTGGTATGTATTCGTAACTGCGACGTTTGCCTGGGAAATGTGCCACGTTGTTGACGGGTAAGGTTTCCGACTTAAAAAACTGAATATCTAAAATACCTTAACTTTTCGACACTCAAACTTTTTTAAAATATTTTCCACGAATAATAATATCTGTTTACAGTATCCTCATGATCCTCTTCAACTTTCGAAGGGAAAAAGTAGTTGCAATTGCATCAATAGCCCCTTCAAAGATGAGATTTCGCAACAAATCCATCGCGAAAACTACGTGATTTCTGAATGGTGAGAAAAACGAGTCAAGTGCAAAGCGTTGGAGAGAACGAGAATTCAAGGATATGAAGTTATAGCAAATTAAATTTCATATGACTGATACTTCGAAAATGCACATTCAGAGTTGGGAAATAAATTTTGTTGGGGCGTACTAGAAATATTTCTACCTTTACTGACCTCTGAGTTCTTTACAAAAGAAATTGTGATATTTTTCAAAAAAACTGCTTCATGAATAATAAAAAATTATTCAAACTATTCTATAGTTCGTTTCTACAGAAATAAAGATTTTAAATACGATAAAGTCGTGATTTTATAATTTAATTTTGTCACGGCACTGTTATAGTGAACAGGGTTGCTTTGACACAAAATTTCTCTCCATAATTGAGTAAATTTTATAATAATCTGCTTTCCTTGAAAATTTTCGACTTCATGGACACACATTGCCGACAATTCATTGGATTCTTATTTTACAACTGCTCCAGATTCAGAGGAGATATTTAGTGAGAGTGGTCAGTATATTGCTGCTCCTATTAGTTTCTTGTAAGTTTGGGAAATTATTAATATAAAAGGTTTATGATTTGAAGGAATCCTTATTAATATCGGTTTTATTGTTTCATAACTTTTCGCATTTTTGTTAAATTATTCATGCAAAGATAGACATATTGTACAAGTTACTGTAACTATTTGATTTTTTCAGTGATAGATCTCTTGCAAAATCCACTCTTGGTTTAAAAGTCGGACAGGCAGTGATGACGTTTCATTACGCTACTCTCTATATTCAACTTTTCAAAGCTATTAACAGATCCTCCGCTATCGCCAGTCCCATAAATTACAGAAAATGGTTCTCCAATGAAAGAAGCAAATCCGTCATCATTATTATCATAATCTTTAGTTCACTCCATGGTATAGAATTTTTCATTCCTGGGTGTGGATTATATTAGAATGGAGATATTTCCATTTGGAATTACAACAGTACCCCGTGTTATCATATATTATGTTTGTATGTTGATCTCATTATAGGTTGTTTTATGAGAGTCACGATGTCTATTGATAGTTGCACCTTGTTTTTGATTATAAGGAAAAAGTTATTCACTGGCAAAGACAATAAAGAAGTGAAGCTTTTTATTCAAACCTTCTCCACTTCGATATTATATACTGTAATGCTCATTGTTGTGGAACTTCTGTCTTACATGAATACAAATAAGTGGTATGTGTTCATAACTCAGACGATTGCTTGAGAAATGTGCCATGCTATCGACGGGTAAGCTTTATTTTTTTTATAAAAGGAAGAGTCTTGGAGAATTTCGGAGAAATCTTAACTTCTAGATATTCTCCAACATTAATTTTTTCAATATTTTTCGCCAATGATAAAATTCGCTTACAGTATTTTAATGTTCACATTCAACTTCCGGGGAAAATACGAGGTCGGGGTTTCATCGACGGCCATATCGAAAGGAGAATCCAACAGTAAGACCCAGACAAGAGTTATGTGATTGCTGGAGGATAAAAATGACCAAATCAAGCAGAAAACATCAATAAAAATCAATTTCCAGATGTGTGGGAAATTATAGATTAAATTTTATATAATTGTGGTACTTTGGGAACGTAGACTTCTATAAGTTTAAAGAGCAAACTTTCCAGAAGTCTTTTCCATCTATAATTACTCTGATATTTCTTAGTTTTCCAATATCCTCATTTAGAGGACCATGAGAAAACCCTCACAAAATTAATTTATGAATTATAAGTCCATTTTGGAATTTTCTGCAGTATTCTATGTCATTCTCACGGAAATAAATATTTTGAATACAGCAATGAGTTATGATTTCATAATTTGATTTTGGGTCTTGACACTTTTATAAAGTTGCTTTCAAATGAAATTTCTTTCTTATCGTTAGACAACGCTTGTGGTAGATTATTTTATTTGAAGTTTCCAACTTCATGGATACAAATATTACTGACAATCCATTGGATTCTTATTTTACAACTACTCCATACCCAGAGGAGAAATTTAGTGAGAATGATCAATACATTGCTGTTTCTATTATTTTCGCTGTAAGACTAATTTTTGTTCTAACTATCATCTAAAATAATGATTTAATTCCAGGTGGGAGTCTGTGGTCTCATAGCGAATATGACAGTAATCAGAATCATCTGGAAGTCGAAGAGCCTCCACAACTGCTTTGGGTACTTACTTCTCCTTCATGCTTCCGCTGAGGCTATGGTTCTCTGTGCTTTTGTCTTCTGGGCTATACCAGTCACTCTTTTGTAAGTTCAAAAAATTAATATAAAATATAATCATACAAATTGTCACTAATATCAATTTTGGCGTTTTTAACTCTCGTATTGAAATTATTTCTGTTTTTATGATAAAAGAAATTATTCATGCAAAGACGGACATATTGTGTAAGTTACTGTAACTATTTGATTTTTTCAGTGATAGATCTCTTGCAAAATCCACTCTTGGTTTAAAAGTCGGACAGGCAGTGATGATATTTTATTATGCTACTTTCTACGTTCAATTGTTCAAAGCTATCAACAGATTCCTCGCTATCGCCAGTCCCATAAATTACAGAAAATGGTTCTCCAATGAAAGAAGCAAATTCATTCTTCTTGCGATTATTGTCTTGAGTCTGATCCATGGGATACCATATTTCATTCCTGGTTGTGAATTCTACTATGACGGAGATTATTTTGTCTGGAGTTACAACTATAACTCATGCTATGATATACTTTCTCTGTATGTCGACCTTATTATGGGGTGTTCTATTATGGGAGTGACAATGTTTATTGACGGCTGTACCCTATTTTTGATTATAAAAAAGCAGTTGTTCAATAGCAAAAGTAACAGAGAGGTCAGCTTCTTTATACAAGCTTTCTCTACATCAATATTGTATACTTTGATGCTGATCATCGTAGAACTTGTGGCTGATATAAACACGAGTAATTGGTATATTTTTGGAACTGAAACACTCACTTGGGAAATGTGTCATGCTATCGATGGGTGAGATTTACTTTTTATAGAGAAACAAATGTAGGTGATATCTCAAGGAAGAAATTTCATTAAAATTGCCTGAGATTAACTCCTTTAATATTCTACCTTTAAAAACTTCCTGTTAACAATAATACCGATTTACAGGATTCTTATGATTGCCTTCAACTTTCGGAAAAGAAACGAAACTTGGGTTTCATCAACAGTTCCATCGAAGAGGCACATCAACAGTAGAGCACAAACAAGAGTTACATAGGCATTGAAGGATAAGCAGGTAACTCGTGTGGAAAGCAGCAAAAAGAACCAATCTCCAGATGTGCGGAAAATATGAACTTTATGCAATTCTGGTATTAGGAAATGTAGGTTTTTAGACTTGGAAGACACCTATAGGAATTTCTCAGGAGCTATCCTCATTAGTGTGATCTCCAAGATTTTCGGTATTTCCACAAAATACAATAAAAACAATATTTTTCAAGATTCTTCCTTTCTTTAGTATGATTATGTTGTAATTCTTTATAAAATAAGATAATCTAATTCTATGAAACCAAAAGGTTCCAAGTAGAATGTGAATTGTAATCCTATAATTCGATTTCCTGTCTCAGTGCACTTATAAGTTGCAGAAAATTGTTACATGATTTTTTATTGTATCTGAGCAACTTTTTAGATAAATTTTCCATTGAAGATTTGCAGGTTTGAGAACATGACTGATACCGAGAACCCAGAAAATTCTTCTTTTCTAACTACTGTAGGTCCAGAAGACGAAAAAAGCCAAATGTGATTCACAACAAGACCCCAAGATACCAAAAGGAACTGATAAAGCTAAACTCTCCCTTGGAATTGGGCGTTGAACTGATTATTCCCCCTTTGTCCTAATCATTCCAGATTTTCCCATGGTTTTCACTTTGGAAAAAGGAAAAACGTCCGTTATGAAATCATAATTTGGATGATGAATCATGAAATAAAAATTATTATCACAAAAATTAAGTTTCTATTTTTTTCGAATCTTTCGATTTTAAATTCACTCCATATACGAAGAAACGGAAAATCAGAATCTGTCAAAGAAGTTTGTTTCTAAGTGTTGTCATTAAAAAACTGTTTTTAAAATTAATTGATTTTTGGATTATTCACTCATGACTGAAAGTGGAATATACTATTTTCACACAATAAAAATTCTTAGGAAACTACCTTATTCTTCTAACTTCATTGTGAGAGAAGATAAACGAAAATATAAACTACCATAATTCATTATGGGTTTTAAAACCTTCCAAATTTGTTCTAGTTGGATTTCTAATAGAATTTATCAACGATTTAGTTGAAATCTAAAGACGAGTTTCTTATTTTGATAGATCTTTGATGCATCACGAAACTGATTATAAATTACTAAAAACTTTAACCTCTTCAAAATCCAAAGCAAAAAGATAACATGGGTTTTTCCGAAAGATAGTCTATATCAGCTCTTGTGTGACATTAGGAATGAATATCACAATGAGTGTTGTTACGTCAATTAAGAGCACGGTATTGAAGGATCCTGGTCACACCTTTCTACAGAGCTCCTTATGGAAGTGCTAATCTAAACTTTTTCTTCTTGCTTATTAATCACTCCCCATCAAAGTTATTCCCTATTTCAGAAAAAATCCTTATTCATTTATTAAATGCACGTATTTTTAATAGAGTTAGATGGTGGAATAATAATAACTAATAATGACAAATAGATATAGTATTTCAGAAAATTGATGTTTTCAGCACTTTGAGCTTTCGAAAGAGTACTGATTTGATTAGATTTTGCCAATAACTTCCTCACAGATGTACCCATAAATTCGGATAAAGGGGTATCCACGAAAGTCAAAACCATGGACTTTTATAATGTTGAAACCTTTGTCAGGACAACTAAAGTCCAGAATGTAATAAGGGTAGTGGCATCCATATCTCAAAAGAAGAGGATGTGGTTTGAGTTGATCGTATGTGAAATAAACAGCATCAAGACTTCCAGGGAAATCTAATCCAACTGGAGTCGTCATGAATAATACCGAGGTATTTACAGGAAAGGTCAGATTGAAAGTCGGGAAATCATTTCTTCTCGCAGTATTTCCATCATCAATAACACCTCCAAATTTACAATCAAGATAAGTCCAAGCCTGAAAATTGATTTTTTTTAAATTTTTTAGAAATTATTTACGTTATATGTGACAAGAAAGGAGCCTGTAGGATCGTCGGCATTTAGCTGTACGAGGTATGAACCTGGAGGAGTGAATTCATAAGTGTAGACTGATACTCTCATTCCTATTTCCATTTCCATGGGATAAATAATGGCTCCTGAAATAATTTTCAAAGTTCTGTCTGTTATACATTTTTCACAATATTAAATCCAAGTTCATCATTCTTATAATTTGATACAAAGTTAAACAGTACCAGAAGCATTGACAAGTGTCATCATCGGGCGGATTGGTCCAGAATCAGACTGAAGTTCAAACTCCTGTTTGTGCATAGTTATATCGATGTAAACCCAAGTTTTGAGTAGCATTCATGGTATAGTAGAAGTCTATCGTTAACTTCTAGAAAAAAATGAATTCACTTTTGGATAAATTCTCTGAAAACGTCTACTTACATTTACTATTAAGTTCTCAGATTGAAAATTTGCAGTATCACAAATTGCTAAAATAATTACTCTATAACTGTCGGAAAATCAGCATCCTAATAAACTTACGACTTTCACATTGGGGTCCCCCATATCCGGACTTACAAGTGTGGTTCCCCAATCCACTCAAGTTGAGCGATCTTAATTTATCCTTATTTGGCAACATTGGAGGGACCGCAGCTGTGTCAGCTATGTTCTTGTTTCCGAAGAATTCCTTTACATTTATTTTTTGAAGAGCTATATAAATTAATTTCCACTTCAGTTTATTTTAAAGTCTGGAAGCAAACCTTTCTTGATTCCAGCAGTGTGTTCGGAATCAGTTTTAAGAATTTCAGGAAACTCTTTCATCGCGACGATAGAGAAGATCGTCAAAGCAACTCCTAGGACAGCTAAGAGGAATCGAGACATCACGAAAACCAACGTCGAAGAAAGTTGAAAAGAGAATATGGTAAAACATTGCTTATATCTTAAGATTAAATATGATCTAAGTTGTCATTAATTCGCTTACATAAGAATGATGGCCAAGGTTTTTTATTTTTTATCAGTTTCATCATAATGTAAAAGGACCAGATTGGCTCTAAAATCCTATCGCAAACCATAACATCACAACCCTAACATGTAAAAAACCCGGATCTGATTATTTTTAAATATGAATCTAACCGCATTGTGACATTTGTGTTCCAAAATTGTTTGTGACCAGACGTTTGTATTTCGAAACGTTTTGTGTCCCAATACTTGTGTCTCAGATATCTTTTATTGACTCTCAGTATTGACTCAAATATCAGAAATAAATATTATTTCTGGCATTTTATCGTCTAATGAAAAACTTGTATCAAATATCTGTTATTATTAAATCTGATTATGCTCGTTTATCCTGGATTATAAATGATTCTGTCACCAATAGATAGTCGAATTCGAGGTCCTTACTAATAAGTTTTCTTTTTTATCATCGTTACAGTTAGCAATAAAGGTATTCGAGGACACAAATATCTGAGACACAAACGTCACGCAACCAACAAAAACACTCTTAATCACTGAGAATCGAAGCCTGTCAAACAGTAACTCTACAAACAAATCTGTGTGTCTACCATATTCCAAAATAAATAAAGTTTTCTATTCATCATAGACCACGTAAATTTTCTTTTTAGCATCGACCTTTTGAAATAACTTTATTTTGAAGGTTTTTGAAATAGTTTAAATTTAATATTTTACAACTCAGTATGGTCCGATCCCAAAAGATTTATTGCTGATTCTGGTGAAAATGTAGTTGTAGTTTCAGTCAGCCCTTGTAGTACCTCTTGATATAGAGTAACATTAAAGCAATTAGCATTCTCCGTGGATCTCGGACAACTGAAAGGAGTATCAACTAATATTCCCGCGAGACTAGCTGTCATGAAGCAAGAAATCACTCCTGCCATCAGTGCACGAAGGGAGAGTTTTGATAACAATGTTTTTCTCTTTGGGGCCATTCCTCCTAAAATACCGAGTTGGATCCCGATGGAGGCAAAGTTCGAGAACCCGCAGAGGGCATAGGTAGCAATCATGGAACTTCTTGGCTGCAATTGCACCTTTCATTTTCAATATCTATTTCGTAACTTACAGATAACTGTCCTGCTTCCACCATTTGACCCAGTTTCTGATACGAAATAAATTCATTCAATACGGTCTTTATCCCCATCAACTCCGCAACCCTCTTGGTCTCTGCAGAACTGTCAGTCACACCCATAATATAGGCCAGAGGGAAGAAGAGGTAGCTCATGATCACCTCGAAACTCCATCCCTCATGTCCAATCATTGACCCGATGAAATAAATAACACCGTCGATGAAGGCCAAGAGCGCCAGAAAGACTATCAGATTGGCGACAATAGCCACTACCAGTTCCACTGCCATCACGGCTCCGTTTGAGATGCATTCAAGGGCGTTGGATTCTTTGCTTTTCGAGAGTTGCAAGTCCTCGATTCTCGATAATTTTGATTTTTGGGTTTCGGGAAAGAGTATCTTCGAACAGGCCAAACTTCCTGGAGCTGACATTATGGTGGCAGAAAGGAGATAAATGGGACAGGCTCCCATGGCGATGTAAGAAGCAAAGACTGATCCAGCAATGCAGGAAAAGCCGGAGGTCATGACAGCATGGAGTTCGCTCGGGGTCATCTTGTCCAAGTAGGGCTGGAAAGTTAAATTCAATTTTCTTTTGAGATGAAATTCGTCTTATAATAGAAAAGAAAATAAAGTTAAAAACCTTAGTATTTAAACCAATGTACCTTAATCAACATCGGAGCTTCGGATATCCCCAAGAACACACAAGCACAGGCATTCAGTGACTCCGTGGCTGTGGTCCCCAGCGTTATTTGCATGAACCAAGCAAACCATTTCAATATCACTTGGATAACACCATAATAAAACAGCAATGTAACCACAGATCCAAAGAATATCACCACTTGGATACTACTGAAGGCGAAGATGGCTTGATTCATCCCACAGATGTTTGGAGGGTTAACAAGGAAGCCATACACGAAGCTGGTTCCGGCATTGGTGTATTCCAGGAACACAATGATGTAGTGAGATAACCGCTGGAACTTGTCGGAGCCCCATTCCCACCTGAGGATGAGGAGAGCGAAGATGAACTGGATGAAGAAACCCCAGATGACGGGTCTCCATTTGATTCTGCTCGGGGATTTGGAGAAGATGAACATGAAAATGACGAAGAAGGCCATTCCACAGAGACCCATGAGACGCCTTCTGTCTTTCCTGGTGTCGATGATGAGGAAAGTCAAGATACCAGCGACTAGTAGTAAGTAAAAGACACTGGAATTACTCATCGATAATCGAGAGAGCGTTAATTTTTAAAATAGACTATAAACCTAAGGTTCTGAATACTAAGTCATCGAATTTAAACTTACATTCTAACGTATATAATATTCCAAACGAAATTGAAAAGTTCTCTAATGGGGAAGATAATTGTTTCCCTCACCGTCCTCCCGAATTTAGGTTTCAATAGTAAGTAATACAAGCTTCCTATCCAGGTTATGATCGTAACGATTAACATAAACTCTGCCCTTTCAAAGTCCCGTGCTATCGCAAACCCTAAATCAAGTTACTCAATCCTGAATTTTCTTCCCAAAAAACTCACCTAGCCAAACATGATACAGTATGATTAAAGCACTGATAATTGCAAACTTAAAAAAATTAGAATAATCTTTGATAAATTTATCCACTCTATCTTGTAATTTGGAAATGTATCTCATAATTCCCTGAGGTTCTTCATCGTCATATTCTGGGAAATCGTCATCGTAATCCTTCTCCATCTCCGATGAAGTTACTGATATTTGTGGCTCTGGGATTCTGATGACAGTCGATCCGTCCTTGTTGCGTCGCATTTCAAATTGTACCCCATTGTTGACTTTTCCGTTGTGGTTTGTAGGGGAGCCAGGATCGAGGGAAGCTTCTGATCTAGAGCGGAGCATGTTTGTTTACTAAAATGCGTTTCTTAAAAAGAAACTACAAATCAAATGAATACTGTTATGTAGGGACAAGAAAACTTATGTCCAGAATATGTAGTTTCGAAAATGTTCGGAAAGTCCGAACGCAATTTCCCGGACATTGTACACGATTAGTCATAAAAAAGGAGGTTTGAATAATATCTACAAAGTGCAAAGAATCGTGTTGGGCACTATCCAAACTCAGTTCGATAATGAACTATTGGAAATTCAAATTCGTCGAGTTTGATGCTGAGAGGAAAACGAAAACTGAACTCAGTTATGACTATTTAAATCTCATAAAAGCACAAAATCAATCAATTCGAAAATGTCGTTTCACAAAAAAGCCGGATGCTGATGTATGGAGAACAAAGCAGCAAAAATACAATTTGAACTCAAAATTTGATCATAAATCTGACTCCTTTCCCCGTCCGATTAATCCGCAAACATGTTGAACAGTTTGACAATTGCTTTCAGACAGAAAAAATCAACAATACATTGGTTATATAGTTTAAATTGAGGACAAAAATCAGCAGCAATGTACTTATTTTAAAGAAGGTTAATAAAACAAAAAGTCGATTCGAAACTATTTGTTTCATTTCATCTCGATAAAGTACGAAAATCAATCAGAAATTGATCCATCCGAAGTCAGACATGTGATGGGAAAGAGTGTTTTCATCATATTATGTGTGAAAAAAGAACTAATAAATTTTATTCTCTCCATTTGCCCGTTTTAGTAAAATTCATTTTTTCTCAATGGCACAGATTTGGAGTAAATTACCGGTTTAGATCTTGCTGGATTTGGTATCAGTACTGCCGTTGAGCAATGGCTTCTCCAAAGCTAACCTATACAAGTATCGGTAGCAGTTTCTGACGACAAAGAAGAACCATATTTGGAATATCAGGAAAACCAGTGTGAGGACCAGAAGGACGAGGAGGATGTTTCTCAGCCCACGAGTCAAGATGTTTATATGGATGGGGTCGTATCTGGTTGATTGAGCCAGACCCAGTTCTCCTCTGGGAGAGTCTTCGTAGAAAATAGTCTCCACGTCCACCGAAGTCCCTCCGACGACGAGAAGGATGAGGTAGCAGGAAAGGAAGAAAGAACCCACTAATATTGCTATCTGCAAAGATTTCTGACATGAATATTTTCTGTTGTAAATTTCGAGTGTCTGTGAAAGACGATTTTTAAAGTTCTGGACATTATTCTGAATCCCCTAATGATTGGTTGATATTGACACAATTTAGACAGTGCCTATAAAGTTTTTATTTCCGCATTTCTTGAACGCTATCTGAGATTAACTCCACTGTCAGATTTAGGCATTTTCGAAAAGATTATTAGATACTATCGGAAATTGTTTATGAACAATCATAGTAAAAGTAACTTGAACTGTGCTCATGGAAAATATTTCAACATTCCCAGACAGTCTAAACCTTTTAAATCTAGATTATTCGTCACGCAGTCTCGAATAGTGCTCACAAAATTCCGAAAATTGTCCATTTCAGATACTATTCAAATTTACATTAATGGCAGAAAACGAAACATCAGACTTTCCATTTTCAACTAAATTTCAAATGACCCTTTTAAAACAAACCTGCATCAGCAAATGGGGAACCACCAAGTACGGATTTTCCCTCTTGATTCCGACAATCAACAAAATGACCGCAATCAAGGCCAGTAGAAAACAAACCAAAATTAGAAATACTGCCAATAAATAGTGTTCATTGTTACTGTCGAAAAACCAAGCAGTGGTAATAATCTGATAAATTACGTAGATCAATTCCACGATCGCCACAATGAGGGCCCCGGTTCTGACATGGAGGAGGTTACAGAGACATGTTTCGTTTTCGCCTTCCGCTCCCATGGAACACTGAAAAGGTGCAATTGAGATAGATCCGAGTCCTCGCTTCTTTTTTAGAAACAGCGATGGAGCAGAAAAGGTCCGTCATTTCTGGACGGAAAGGAAGAATAAGGAAAACCTGTTGCTTGCCGGAGGGAAACGACGATTTTGTCTAACGCCAAGTGGCATGCAAGGTCGAGTAGCAATTATTCGTATCAAGGAGTATAATTACTTCTGACAAGAAAAAGTGGAAAATCGATCGGGTTTGGTAACGGGAAGGTGACGATGTTTTGTAAAAGAAAAAGAATATCAGAAGCGAGAAATCTCCGAAAATTGAACCATTTGACAAGCAGCTGATCGGATCTCGGTGTTAAAGGACAGAGGCCATCAAACTAAGTCAACACCAAGGTAGAAGAATAAATTTTGGGAATATTTTAGAAAAGCAAATTTTATTTTAAAAATTCCAAAAGTTATTTTTCCAGAAAACAAATTGGACTGTCTAAAATGATTTCCAAAACTTTTGCATTATCCAAAACAGAAAACATAATTATAGAAAATGTTCAAAAATCGAAAACAAAAACTTCGTAAACATCATTTAGTTCTATCCGAACAAGACATCGTTTTGAATAACGCCAAAAATCAGAACAAAATAGTTCCTTCCAGGTACTCTCCCATCTTGTCTCGATGTACACAATCATCAAAGAGCACCTTCCAACACTATCCATAAACCCCAATTATCCCTCCATCAACAAATCCAAACTGTCGGATCCAGAAAAATGGATTCCAAGTCAAATGCGCATCTGCCAAAGGAAAAAGAGCAAAGCCAATGAGCCCAAACTGGTTTTGATCTTCTCTGGAACTTTTCGTTTTATTCTAGAGTCCAAAATCTTTACATCCTCCACGGACAAGAGCTCTTGAGCTTCTGTTGAGACAAGATTTTCGGAAGATGAAATTTTACGAGTCTGGCGTCAGGGCAAAACTATCTTAATGACGTTAATCGGGAGAGAACAATGACAAACGGACCGTTAAAACTTTGAGTCGATTGGCAGAAGGCGTGGTAGAGATACAAATTGGATAAATATGGAAGAAAAAATAAGTCGCAATTAACAAAAATCCACTATTTAAAAAACCTTGAACTAAATGACATTTTAAAAGGTGAGTGAATATAAATAAGAATAAATGTAATTTTAAGTAAGGAAAACTCACAGATCTCCTGCTATCCAAGGATGGGTCTAGTTCATCGACGATTTTTATCAGTGGATACCGTTGAGCTTGGAATTCTGTATTCATCTCCGAATGGACTCCCGCGGCGAAAATACTTGAAATTGTAATATCTTCAAGAATTTCAACTGAGCAAAATCAATTGACAAGGAATATTCAGTCGGGGGCAATTGACAAAGAAAAGGAGAAGGCCGTGTCAGCCCCCTCGGGTTGATACCTTATCGATCCATCGATCGCCTGATTCGCGCAGGTTCCTTGATGAAATTAATTTCATTTTTAAGAAAATATGAAAACAAAAATATTTCTATTCTCTTCGAAGAACACGACACTGGGGTTTAATGTAACCGCTTCGAGGCCATTATAAAGAAGGATGAAGTTTACTACAGGGTATTAAAAAAGTCGACTTGTGACCGATCGGGGATGAAAAAAGTCAAGTTCATTTTTTAAGACTTAAAGACCGGATTTGTCTTCTGGCAGTTTCCGACTTAAGTGATGTTCTTTGGAAATCGAAATTTAGACCTCAGTTGATTTCGTGACTCTCAGAAGACCAGCATGGTTACAGTTTTTTTCGGAATTTTCCCTCGAATCTATTTAACTGGAAACAACATCGAATAGGTTCTGAAAATTCTTTATTTGCTTGCACATTGACATTACGGGAAAATGAAATTATAATCATTTGGGAAACTTATTTCCAAATTGATATGCGTTATTTGACATTGTATATGATTGTTGCAGATTGGAATTTTTTAAAAACAATCTTGTGCTACCCCGTCCCATTTCCTACCGAGACCGATGTCGGAGACAATGAGTCTTGTGAGTAGTTCCGATCTCTGCAGCCCGGAGGATGTTGTCATGGCTACTCCAGATCCTGCTTTGACAACGAGATTCCACAGATTCTTTTCTTGTGAAATATGTTTTCAGTTAAATATTTTAAATAAACAAAATGTAAACAGTACATATGATTTCTTTGGAAATATTACATGATTTAGTATTTTTGCGGTGATTGACACTAATTTTTTACAATATTTAATTAACACCATGACAGAGGGAAAAATGTACTCGTTTAGGTGTTTTCCCAGCTGAGCGAGGTAAAATTTAAAATATTGTAGTTTCTTGAGTTAGAGAGTAACAGAAGGTAATATAAAAACGAAAATGAAATTATGCAAGCTCGGGTTCACATATTGACTCCATGACACTGTAGCTGTACAGATTTTTAAAGATTAGTTAAGCTTAATTTCAGAAAAAACCCAAAAGTACTGTATTTTTCTTATTATTTTGAGACTGTTTGTGATTTTATTTTCTCTTTCAAAATTCATCCCTATTCTCCCACCACAGCATCCAAGGATCTTACTTTATCTGGGTTTCGATTGGTTAATGTAATTGCTATTTTATTAAACTGATACACTGTTCGATTTCTATCCCATTAATGTTTAAAAGGAACGTCGAAAACCGAAATTTCACTCGATGGCGGACCTGGTTGCCCTTGGAGACCTTTCGCGTTCTCTTTCTTCTTCGCTAGTCTTGATTCCCTGTGGCCATTTTCACCCATCTACAGCTAAATCTATGTTCGAAATTGTCCCAGCATTTTGGGTTTGTCTAGGAGTTCCGAAAACGGATTTCTTTTTTGCGTGAAATTCCGAAAACATAAAAAATTACGGTTCGATGGTTTTCTGCAAACTTTTGTTTCGAGTTTTTTATTTTTCATAGTAACCAAGAAATCAATTTCAGATCAATATCCAAAGTTATCTGGATTGCTGTATTTAAATCACGGGTTAATTAATCAATTCGAAAATTTCGTCTTTCATCGGAAATTCATGGAGAACAACATTCTCGACAAAAACTATTTTTAATTTACTATTTTCCCTCGATTAATTGCAGAAAAATATTTTCAAATTCCGCTTACTTTTTTCGCCGAGGAATTTCTCAACTTCGGGGAAAATGCAATCGGCCCCGGCTCCTGGAGGCGGACAGACCTTGGCAGACAGGTATAGATTGACGAAGAAAGTCGGAGACGGGACTTTCGGGGAGGTTTCATTAGCTAAGAAGATCGACACTGGAGACATCGTTGCCATCAAACGGTGAGGATGTTATATTCATTTTAGAAAACCACTCCAAGTAGGAGATTCCCAAACTTTAAGAAATTCTATCCATGAGGAACTTGGGAAAGAGCAATCACAAACCTCGAAAGGGTTCTTCACTGCGAACGCAAGTTGAACAAATTTCATGGGTTTGAGTAGCCAATAACTGTCAAATATTCCATCACAAATCAGAAAAAGAACTAGAGAATATTTTTTTAATTGAATCTCTTTCAGAATGAAGAAAAAATTCTATTCATGGGAAGAAGCGATGAATCTGCGCGAAGTGAAATCTTTGAAGAAGCTGAACCATCCGAATATTATAAAACTGCGTGAAGTAATAAGAGAGAACGATATTCTCTACTTTGTTTTCGAGTTCATGCAGGAGAATCTTTATGAGTTGATGAAAGACAGGTAGGATTCGTTTATTTCGTTTTTTATTTACTGTTGATGTACAATTTCAGAGACAGGTACTTTCCCGAGTCTATAATTAGAAACATCATCTACCAAGTCCTCCAAGGACTCGCTTACATGCACAAGAATGGTGAGAAACCTTATTTTGGATATATGTTTATTTATATTTCCATTCATATAAATTCCCATGTAAAATGTTGCAGGATTCTTCCACAGAGATATGAAACCAGAAAATATTATGTGCAACGGAACGGAATTGGTCAAAATCGCTGACTTCGGACTCGCCAGAGAGATCAGATCGAGACCTCCGTTCACGGACTACGTCTCCACTCGCTGGTACAGAGCTCCAGAAATCCTCCTCAGATCCACCAACTATAACAGTCCCATAGACATCTGGGCTCTTGGGTGCATCATGGCGGAACTTTACATGTTGAGGCCGCTTTTCCCGGGGACTTCCGAGCTTGATCAGATTTTCAAGATCCTGACGATCATGGGGACGCCGACGAAGGAGGATTGGCCCGAGGGGTACCGTCTGGCTGCCGCGATGAACTTCCGCTTCCAACAATGTCAGGGAGTGCCTTTGGAGACCATCATCAACACGGCCAGTGCAGACGCGATGAAACTGATGCAGGACATGATGCTCTGGCAGCCGGAGAAGAGACCCAGCGCTGTAAATGTGGGTTTCTTTTTTGCTTTCATATATCAATTCTCTGTTTTAGTCCTTGAAGTACAAGTACTTCCAAGTAAACCAGAAACTCGGTGCTCCGTCAGTTTCCCAGCCCGCAGTCTCGACCATAAGGAAGAACTCCGCAAATTCGACGCAATCCGACTCGAAGTTGGTCATCGGGAAGAAGAACGTCGCCAAAATCGGCCAGAAAGTGGCTCCTTTTGAACCTCTGCCTCCCCAAATCCAGGAAAACAAGAGTGACGATTCCTCAAAGAAGGTCTCTGCTCCGAAAGACGGATCCGACCGGCAGATCAACAGGAACATTCCCCTTAGCAAGACAACGGCCCCAACGTATGCTCAACCTCTTCCTTCTCTTCTGTTTTTGAAGAATAACAATAATAACCTGACTCAGAGCCAAAATAACACTAACTTTAAACTAACCTCTAACTCTATCTTTCCGAAAGTTAAAGTAGGAGGCGGAGCGACGAGAGCTTTGCCAAAAATGTCGTTATTGTGGGTGACTTCTCTTTCCATTTTCCTTTCTTATAATTGCTTTCTGTTCACTCATTAATCATCTTCCTTACAGTAATGAGTCACCTGAGAAACAGACCTTAGCAGATCGAACTAACCGGAATCCCAGTGGGAAAAGAAACGCCGCGAAGGATATCTACTTAGCCAAGTCTAGATATGTTCCTGGTGAGTTCTCATAATAAACTCTTGTGTTTCCCAGGAAAGAAGTGGAACTAAATTTCCAGGAGTGGTTAAAAACGAAAACAGCAACAATCCCGCGATGACGTCGAATCTCACGACGAACGGTCTCGGGGCGACTTTGCGAGCGAACAAGGAGACCCAGAACGCCCTGTCCCCGGTCCAGGCACGGTCAAGTGTCCAAGCCAGGTTCGCATATGCCTACGGTAAGTGTTAAAACTAGTGCCCAGAAACAACATAAATATCTCAGGGTACGTTCCCTCATTCGGGGCCAAAAACAACGCTGCGAATAGCCAAAATTTCAACATTGAAAATAATCCCTCAAAAGTCACGTCCACGAGTGGAAGAACAAACTGGGCAGCGAAGTACACGAGAAATTGAGATACAGTATCTGAATAACGAGTGTAGTGGAAGTTCCAAATTCGTAGAATAAACGAGTTCTCGTTTCAAGATACAAGTTCACAATCCGTCTCCATCTTCATAAACTCCGAGACCAAAATCACTTTAAAACCCCAAATTTCAAGAAACGAATTCTACGGAGTATACTTTATTGTAGGAAAAAGTCAAATAGGATACCAACAAGGAAGTTTCCAAATAAAAAATCAACGAAAAAAATTACTGAGCGCCCAGGATGAGCTTCAACAAAGCCATTCTGACGTACATTCCATTCTGAGCTTGTCTGAAATAAGCAGCTCTTTCGTCCGCATCGACTTCGACGCTGATTTCGTCCACACGAGGCAAAGGGTGCATGACGATGGGGAGTTTCTTCTGAGGACGAAGGACGTTGTAGTCATCTGTGGATTCTTCTCTGGCCTCATCCAGGACCTGTGGAGTGAGGATGAACTTTCCTTTCACCTTCTCATAATCGGCAGGGTCCGAGAACCTTTCTTTCTGAATTCTTGTCATATAAATAACGTCCACATCCTTAATTCCTTCAACCAAGTCAGTAAATTCGTTCTGGATGAAATTCGAAGAGTGTTTTTCCACGTACTCGATGACTTCCCTCGGCATTCCGAGGTCCTTCGTGGGACTCACGTAATGGAAAGTGATGCCTTTGTAGCAACACAGGATCTTGGCCAGCGAATGCACCGTTCTTCCGTTCTTCAGGTCCCCAACGAGTGCGATCGTCAAGTTGTTGATAGTAGAGAGTTCCGATCGGAGAGTGTAAAGATCCAACAGAGCCTGTGTGGGATGTTGGCCTGTTCCGTCCCCGGCGTTGATCACCGGTTTTCTGGCGACGGCCGCTGCTTTCTCTGCCGCCCCAACTTCCGGATGGCGAAGGACTATGATGTCAGCATATGAGTCCATCATGGAAATCGAGTCCTCGAGAGATTCTCCCTTCTTCACAGAAGAAGAAGTCGCGTCCATGTCTTCTACCACACCTCCGAGTCGCTTCATCGCGAACCCGAAAGAGCACTTGGTTCTGGTCGAAACCTCGTAGAACATCGACGCCATCGTTTTGCCCTGAAACCGGTAAGTTAGTTTTCAAAGTCCATATATGCAACTCACAGCCAAAGTGTCGTAAATCTTCTGGTTGGTCTCCACAGCGACTCTGCAACGATCAGCTTCTTCCAAAATTTGATGGATGATATCCTTCGTGAACATTTCGACGTTCAGGACGTTCTTTCTATAGAGCAAGTTCTTTTCCGGAGAAGGAGATCTCAAATGGTATCTCAATGGAGACAAATCCTGCAGGTTCTGATTGCTTTCTCCAGATGTTCTTCTTGTTTTGTCGGCCTCGAAAGAGTCCTCCGACTCCAGCACTCTCTTCTCCTGTTTCTCCTTCGCGAAGAATCTCACGTTTCTGCCGAACCCAGGTTCCACTACGAAGCGTCCATCGACATAAACTTCCTCTCCTCTGATGACGACAGTGCGGACTTTTCCGATGACCTTTCTTCCGACGAACGGAGTCCAACCAGCCTTGCTCTCTCCCCCAGTAGATGGGATGACCCACTCCTCGTCCAGAGCGACTTCGATGTAGGTGTCCTTCTGTTCCGGGAGATTGAAGATGGCTTTAGGGTTGTAGTACAGACGATCCACAAGTTGCTTCATGGTCAACTTCTTCTCCTTCACCTTGGTCAGTAACAGCGGAAGCATGTACTCGATGCCGGGGAAGCCGGGAGTTCCATTGAGTTTCTCGGCTTCCGAATGAGGAGCATGGTCAGTCGCGAAGCAGTCGATGAACTCGAGGTTTTCCCAGAGAGCCTCGGCGTCGGATGGATTCGCTAGTCTCGGTCTCACCTCCTTCCATCCCTGATCCAGGTCCTCCTGAGTGAGGAGCAGATGATGAGGACAAACTTCACAGGTCACCTTCCACCCGTCCTTCTTCGCCTTCTTGATGAGTGCAATTTCCTCCGCAGTCGAGATATGGCAAATGTGGACATGTCGATCAGTCAATCGCGCGACTGTCAAAACAGCGGCCAAAGTCTGTTTCTCGGCATGGCAGACAATGGGTCTTGACTTCGGGAAAGTCTCAAAGTGTCTCTGCCAGTCCGCAATGTTAGGCATCTGCAGAGCTGCGAAAGTTTCGTTCAAGTACATCTTCATTCCAGCAGTTTTCTTCGCGAGCTCTTTCGTGATCGGGATATTGTTCGGCGTGGCTCCGACATACAGTGCGTAATCCGTAATCGAGGACTCGGCAGCCTTGTTGTTGACAAAGTCGAAGCTCTCCTCGTCGACCAGAGGAGGGTTCGTGTTCGGCATCGCCAGAACCATCGTGATGCCTCCGGCGATCGCGGCCTTGGACCCGCTCAGCCAGGTCTCCTTGTGTTCCCCTCCAGGCTCCCTCATGTGGACGTGGACGTCGATCAAGCCAGGAAGGCGTTTGATGTGCTTGGAGGAGATCGAGTCGAACATGGAGTTGAAGGCCGGATAACTTTCCCCCTTGTTCTTCATCTGTTCCAGAGCCTTGATCAGCGTCTTCGCGCACTTGATGTCCGTGACCAAGGATATCCCGTTGTCCACAGCCATCCTCCGAGTCTTGTATCCAGGGGTGCAGTAGGCCGAGACTCTGAAAGCCCCGCTTCCTTTGATGGGCAAGTTGATCACGAGGTCGAAATCTTTCTTCTCGAGGTAGTCTGCGACCGTTCTGGCTTGCGCTGCGGTCTTGGCGCTCGAGCTGAACCCGGAATTTGCGACTCCGCCCTCCTCGAAGGGCCATTCCACAGTTTTCACTCGAATTCCTTCCGAGTTGTAGAAGTCCGCGGTTCCCTTACTCGCGAAGAGGCTGTATCCCAGTCGGGACAAAGTCTTCACACCCTCCAGCATCTCCGTCTTCGAGGGCACTCCGCCGAACGAGAGAAACACGTTCTTCCTCGGGATCTCGAACCCGGTCGCGATGAGTCCTTTGAGATACGCTTCAAGATGGTTCTTCCCGTAGCAAGCTACTTCCCCGGTACTGACCATCTCGACTCCTTGGATGACGTCGGCGCCGGCGAGTCGGGGGAAGCTGAATTGGGGAACCTTGACTCCGAACTTCTTCTGGTCGCCCAGCTTCTTTCCCCACATGACCTCATCGGGAGCTTTCACAGATCGGTCCATCATGACACGAGTTGCAGCTCCGATGAAGTCGAAGTCCAGTGTTTTCGAGACGAACGGGAAGGACCTGGAGGCTCGCAGATTGCACTCGATCACGAACAATTCGTCGTCCTTTGCGATCAGTTGCATATTGAAAGGTCCATTCACCTTCAAACCGCCCGCGATTTTGGTCGTTATTAGCTTAATTTCTTTGATCGTCTTTTCAGTCAAGTCGAACGGGGGACAGACGAGAGTGGCATCTCCCGAATGGATTCCTGCGTTCTCGATATGTTCACAAACAGCCATTGCAATCACCTGTCCATTTCTGGCGACGGCGTCGACATCGATTTCCTTCGCTCCTCCGATGAACTTCGAAACCACCACCGGATGCTCCTTGGCGACAACCACGGCCTTTTCCAAGAAGCTCACCAAGTCCTCTCTGTTGTGGGCGACGTTCATGGCGGCCCCGGACAGGACGTAGCTCGGTCGCACAAGACACGGGTACCCGACCTCTCCACAGAATTCCTGAGCTTCCAGCACATTGTTCGCACGTTTCCACCGTGGCTGGCTGATCTTCAAGTTGTCCAGGAGTCTGCTGAACTTGTACCTGTCTTCGGCGTTGTCGACGTTCTCGGGCGTCGTCCCGAAGATCTGGATCGGCAAGTCGAACTTGGCTCGCGCAAGGGACATGGCGATGTTGTTCGGGGCTTGGCCTCCGAAAGCTAAGATCACACCTTTCGGCTTCTCAAACTCGTAGATGCATCCCACAGTCTCCAAGGAAATTTCTTCGAAGTAGAGCCGGTCGCAGATGTCGTAATCAGTGGATACCGTCTCTGGGTTGCAGTTAATCATGATTGTCTTGTAGTCCAATTTCTTCAGCTCCCTCACGCACCCGACACAGCAAGAGTCGAACTCGACCGAAGAACCGATGCGGTAGACACCACTTCCGAGGACCATCACGGAGTTCTTCTGGAAAGCAAGAAATTACTCCTATTGTCGATAACACAATGAACTCACCATGTCCGACTCCACATCGTTCTCCACTCCATTGTAGGTCAAATACAGGTAATTCGTCGTCGCCGGCCATTCCGCGGCTAGGGTGTCGATCTGCTTCACGACGGGTTTGATGCTGAACTCCTTCCGCAGCTGCCGAATCAACCCTTCCGCCGACTTCATCGTTCTTCCGACCTGGGCGTCACTGAACCCGGCTTGCTTCGCTTCCAACAACAGCTTCTTCGGGAGAGATTTCCCGGTAAACTGCTGAATCCTCCTGTAGATCTCGATGATGTTCTGCATGCGGTACAAGAAGAACTTGTCGATCAGAGTCCATTCGTGGATCTGCTCGAGTGAATGCTCCTGGAAGAAGAGCGCCTTGGCGATGGAGAGCATCCTCTTGTCGGTGGGATTGGTGAACATCTCTGGGTCCGTCCTGATTCCTGCGATGAAAGGAGTGAAGCCCTCGTAATGCTCGCTGACCATCCTCAGCGCCTTCTGGAAGGCCTCCTCGAAGCTCCTTCCTATCCCCATCACCTCCCCGACGGACTTCATCGAGGATCCGATCCGTGTCGACACCTTGGCGAACTTCGTCAGATCCCATCTGGGAACCTTCACCACACAGTAATCCAGTGCAGGTTCGAAGCAAGCAGTAGTCTTCTGGGTGACAGAGTTCCTCAACTCGGGCAGTTTTTCTCCCAGAGCGAGTTGAGCGGCGACGTAGGCCAAGGGGTATCCGGTGGCCTTGCTGGCGAGAGCGGACGACCTCGACAGTCTCGCGTTCACCTCAATGATGTAGTACTAAAACGGTCAAGTGAGTAAAAAGCTGATTAATCTGACAATAGTTGACTCACCTCGAGTTTCTTTGGGTGCAGGGCGTATTGGATGTTGCACTCTCCGACGATCCCGAAGTGCCGGATGACCTTGATGGCGGTTTCTCGCAAGGCATTGTACTCCAAGTCGTTCAAAGTCTGACTGGGGGCGACGACGACACTCTCCCCGGTATGAATCCCGACCGGGTCGATGTTCTCCATGTTGCAGACCGTGATGCAGTTGTCGTAAGCATCTCTCACCACCTCGTATTCGACCTCCTTGAAGCCCCAGAGACTCTTGTCGATGAGAACCTGGTTGGAGTGGGAAAGAGCCTTCTGAGCGAGGGATTTCAACTCTTCCTCGTTATTCGCGATCCCGGATCCCAAGCCCCCGAGGGCGAAGGCAGCTCTCACGAGGACTGGATACCCGATCTGCTTCGCCGCCTCCACGCAATCCTGGATGTTCGTCGCGGCCCTACTGGGAGCCACTTTCTCCCCGATCTTCTCGATCTCGGCATTGAACTTCTCTCGATCCTCTGTGGTAATGATGGTGTCGATAGAAGTGCCCAGAACTTGGACGTTGTACTGACTGAACACACCTTCTTTGTAGAGATCGATAGCGCAGTTCAGTGCCGTCTGACCCCCGAAAGTACACATGATTCCGCTCGGTCTCTCCCTCTTGATGATGTCTGTGACGTACTCCTTCGTGACCGGATTGAAATAGGTTTGGTCGGCGAAATCCTTCTCGGTCTGACAAGTGGCGACATTAGGGTTGATCAGGACAGTTCTGATGCCACGTTCCTTGAGGGCCTTGATGGCTTGAGCACCGGAATAGTCGAACTCGCCCGCTTGACCAATGGTGAGGCCACCGGAGCCGAGGATGAGTACTTTCCTCTGTTCGGCGATTTCGTAACTCTTGGGGTAGTAGAGTTTCTCTCTGATGAGTTCTCTCACGACGAAGGACTCTCCTCTCTTCGATCTCGTGACGGCATCGACGAAAACGTCGAAGAGGATTTCCATGTCCGTCGGACCTGCGTGATGCTCCGGATGGAACTGGACACTGAAGAACGGTTTGGAAACATGACAGATACCCTCGTTGGTTTTGTCGTTCTCGTTGATGAAGAGCTCTATCCAGTCTCGAGGCAGGGAGGAAGCGTCCACCGCGAACCCGTGGTTCTGGCTCGTGATGAAGCAGCGATTAGTATCTCTGTGGGTGCAGGGCTGGTTGTGGCCTCTGTTGCCGTACGTCAGTTTGTACGTCCTTGCTCCGACCGACTTTGCGAGGAGCTGATGTCCGAGACAGATCCCGAAAACTGGCTTTGAGTTCGGCTTCGAAGTGATTTGGGAAATCCGGGAAATGAGATCAGAACACATAGAGGGGTCGCCGGGACCATTGGACAAAAACAATCCATCGTAATCTAGATGACGAAATTGCAGATTTTATCGGGAAAAGAACCACTCACCAGTTTCTCTCTCGATAGGGTAGTCGAAAGGAACAACTTTGATCGTCGTGTTTCTCTTCGCCAAGCACCGGATTTGGTTGAACTTTAACCCGCAATCAACAGCCAAGATTTTCAGATCCCCTTTTCCAAAAACCGACGGCTCCTGCAAATAACGTCCAGCAATTCAAAAAGCATTCAGGGAAACGACACTGACCTTTCTGGAGACTTGTTGGACCAGGTTGTCCGCGTTGATGTCGACGAACCCGAACCTCTTCTCGTCGTCTCCATCGATGATCAATTTGGCCTTCATGGTTCCTCTCTCACGGATTTTCTTCGTCAGGGCTCGGGTGTCGATCCCGGAGAGCAAAGGCACACCTTGTTCCTCCAGGAACTTCGACAGCGATTTCACAGAATCCCCGTGGCTCTCCTCTCCCTCAGGACACAGTCTGTCCACAATCAGCGCTGCGGGCCAGACCTTGGTCGACTCGAAGAACTTCGGGAGTCCGAGCTCATCCTTCTTCCCGGAATCAGGCACACCGTAGTTTCCGATCAGAGGGTAAGTGAGAACCAAAAACTGTCGGTGGTAGGAGGGATCCGTGAGTGACTCGTTGTACCCGGCAGTGCAAGTTTGGAAGACAATCTCACCCACAGTCGACGTCGGGGCTCCGTGGAGCTGGCCGAAGATCGGGGGAGATCCGTCTTCCAAGTAGAGAGTAGCAGACATGATTTCGAAGGTGGACGCGGGACTATGCATCGACCTGAAAGTCTACCTCTTTAGAAGTCGGAATTCCCGAAAGTTTTCACGTCCGTTTTATAACGCCACGTTATCTCTCGTCAGATCTCAGAAAGATTGCTCTCCTAATTCAACTTCGTTCGAACTGATCTGGTTTCTCTTGCAGAACAGTCAAGTGAGTGATCTCTGATCGTGCCACTTTGCGCTCCGCCCGGGAAGCGGCTTTTCGAAAGCGAAAGACATGGGACCCTTCCAAAGCCCGATATCTGGGAGAATCTGTCACGGAAGACTTGTGGTTTTTCAGCTGCAAGGCACGACGGGAACCGATAAAATCCGCCGACTTCGTTCGAAAACACAGCTCTCGAAAAACACCGGAAACAACAACAAAAAGGACCTGTTTTCGACTAGGATCACTTTTTCGGTTCTCTCCCTCGGAGCCAGGGTATATGTATCAGAAAAGATCGAAAACAAGGAAATTTCACAACAAATGAGAGGCCGTCTAGCTTGCAAGAGGACATAAGAGCAAGCGTTTTTTTCCGCTGGTTTGCACTTTGCTCGCCGACTGGCTGAGAGGATCCACGTCTTTGCTAAGTGATCTATGATAAAGCGGATGACCGCCTGGTGAAGCGAACCGTAGAGATAACTTTATCGGAAAGTCCACTAATTAAATTCCCTGCTAAACATTTCCCAGGGAAACAAACAAGAACATCGAATGAGCTAATTTTCATATATGAAGAGTTGGAACTTTGCATGAAATAACGTCGAGATGAGTGCTATTGATTATTTTGCCCTGTTCTTCTTCTCTTTGCCATTCTTTCCAAACCTGGACATTTTAGCACCTAATTTCCCCTTTTTCCTTTCTAAAGTGCATGCGCCTCGCAATATGGCCAGGAAAGCCAGACAACCTACAAGGCGCGACAATCCACTCGCTCCTTCTTGCTCGCAGTGTTCTTTCCCGCCAGAGCGAGCGACCAAGCCAACGGTCGCGTTTCCCTGCTCGCTGACACAGGCAACAGTGTTTCCACCACTTTTACTCCGGCTCTGTTGCTCTCTTTTTGTCTAAAGTCACCTTTTCGCTCTCCCTTCCAACGATTATTTTCTCCATAGTGCTTTTAACGAAGTTAATTATTATGAAAATGACGGTATTGATTTACTTTGGTTTCGAACAGTTTGTCCTCTCACAATCGTGCGTTGCTTTTGAACCGATTTTTTCGCGCGCAAAATGAAATCGGAGTGCTCGCGTCCGTTCCTCGTTTTTACGTCGTTATCAACTGACCCTTTCCAGATCGATATGGCCAAGGAACGTGGAGTTACCAAGAAGACTAAGGACCCCAACGCCCCCAAGAGAGCTCTCACAGCTTACTTCCTGTGGTTGAACCAGAACCGCGAATCCCTCAAGAAGCCGGGAATGACTGCCACTCAGGTCGCCAAGGCTGCTGGAGAAGCCTGGCGTAACCTCACTGATAAGTCCAAGTGGGAGAAGATGGCTGAAGAAGACAAGAAACGATATGTAAGTTCCTGGGTTTGGTACTCGGTCACTTTATCGTCTTTTTCAGGAAAAAGAATTGGCTGCCTACAAGAGTTCCAACTAAATCTGCCGTTCACAGTGTAATTGACCTCAGTAACTGTTTATAGAGGACCTTCTGTTTTCGATTCTTGTTCTTGCCTTGAAATTTTTCATAATGGTAGATTGTTTTTGATGTTGTTTTCATTTCCATTACCCAAAATTCCACAATAAAGCTCATAATTGGGTTTAATTCTCTTTGAGACATGGGGGATGATCCAGATGGCACTCCTTTTCGTCGAAAGGATGGTTTTTCCGGAATTTTTATTTTCGTAGAAAGTTGTCCTGAAATTTGAGATTCGCTGAACGACGAAAGTTTGATCGGCCATTTCCGGAGACTTTCCCACAACTTGGGTGGATTTCAGTGGTCTCATTATTTCGTAATTCTCTTGTAGGAGTAATTACAGTGTCCGAGATTTATTACTTGGGTTGGACTTTAGAGAAGTCGAATCTGGGACTGCCCCGGACAAGTGTACTTCCTCTTCTTTGTCAAATCCCCGTTGTCGGATTTCGGCTTTGAATTCAGCTGCTTTTTATTGGAGCTAATGGGAGTTGAAGAGCTCTGAAAATGTCTGGGTGGCTATTATGGATTATGTTCAGGAATTGGTTCTGGCCTTACAGAAGGTCCGTCGGGGCGAACTTCGGATGTCTGTTGTTCGTCATCGCCTATTCCGTCGTCGGGGCACTGATTCTTTTGCACTTCGAGAAGCCTTTTGCGGATGAGAGCACTCAGTCCATGATCGAAGTCAAGGTCAGCTGTGTCGAGTCCATCATTCAGAGGTCAGTTTTCGCAAGGATTTCCTCGAGTAGTGTGAACAAGAAGAAATTTCTATGGAAATAAGATACGAGAACCAGTGATAAACATGGTAAAACTAGTCAAAAATTAGTGTTTCGAATTGTTCCCAGTAGTTTTCTAGATTTAAGTCTTGGTAGTTCATACAAGTTCTGATCCAGAAATCGGTGTGCCAAATTATCCCAAAGTTTTTTCTAGCTACCCCAGACAGAACCGGACGGAGCTGGCCCAACTGATCACAAACTACTGCTTCATCAGGGCGAACTACGACGACAGGTCGGTCTGGTCCTTCAAGAACGCATTTCTTTTCGGTTTCGGCATCATAACTACTCTCGGATACGGACTGATTGAGCCGATGACGATAAACGGGAGGATGTTCACGGTGGTTTTTGGCTTCATTGGGATCCCCATCACCGTGATTATGTTGACGAACTTCGGTCGATATCTGCAGAACTTGGAAGTCTACATGAGCCACAAGTTTTTCAGAAAGAAACAAGAGGTTGAAGAAGAGGGACAGAACAAGGAAGTCGACGAACTGGAACAGATCTCGATGACTTTGTTGTTCACGACAGTGTTTCTTTACTTGGTAACTTTTACTGCTCGGAAAATAACTAACCCGGATCATTTTTATACAAGCCCTATCTCAAATTTAGATCCTTCCGAAAATACGTCCAGAATGCGTAATCCAATTTTGCTGCATTTTTTGAAAAGACAATCTCTGAACTTTAAAATTTTGGTTTTTGTTTTTCTTATTTTTAATTGCTCTTCCAAAGAACCAATTCAGTATTTGTGAGCAATGGAAAAAGATTTCTAATTGCAAAACAATGATTAAAATTAATTTGAAAAAGGAAGTTCTTCGAAAGCCGATGACTGAATTTTCTAAAAAATTTCCCACACTTTTCGAACATTCGATATATGAGATCTGCATTAGTTTAATTCTCTCACTTTGGAAGAGAGTTAAAAATAAAACAGATTCTGAATGGATATCCAAAAATACAGCTCTTTGAGAAAGAATAATTGAAGCCAATTTCATTGTTGAAGTTCATAATAATCGACAAATTCAGATTGTTGGAGCTATCTTTATTCCAGTATTCAACGGGCAATTTGACTTTTTCAATGGGATTTATTATGCCTACCTGTGCTTGACTGCCTTAGAGTTCGGAGAGCTGATTCCAAAGGAAAAGTAGGTTTTATTTTTATATTCGTTTCTTATCTTATTCTGTATGAATTTTCTTTTTGTATCAAATTTCAAATGAATTGAACACTTTCCGAACAGATATTGAGTTAAATCCCACTCATATTTTTCCATTAGAGTTCACAAGAGTAATCGTTCTCATTTTCCTGTTTTACCTTAATCTTTCCAGTGAGAAAGCCATCCCTATAATCATCCTATACATTGAACTGGGCTTGGCTATCTCGACCATAGCTCTGGACCTGGGATCCACGTACGTCCGGCGACTGTACTATATCGGACGGAGAGTTCAGAACATTTCCAACGTCAAAATCTGGTTCGGAGCCAAAGAGTAAGTATCCCAAAAAAACTTAATGAATCCCATTTTTTCTAGATTAAGAGTGAAGGAAGTCATCACAGCGCTCTCGCAGACCATGGGGTTGGAGGAGGCGCTTTTCAAACAAGTCAACTTGGAGCAGCTCATCTCCGACGCCATAAAAGTCAGAGAAGGCAGACTGAGAAAAGTACCACAAACGGTCATGATCGTCGAGGGTATCTGGCCCCCCGAACTCGTTCCATTATTCCTGAGAGAAGGACGATTCCCCGAATATGCCGACGAAGATATCATCGATCCTGATTCCAAACCGTTTTCTATTACTCAGTTGTCGAATGGAACAATTGCCGGGTTGTTTTCTGACGGGAGAAACAACTCGATACGAAAATTCACTCGAAGACTATCCCTTATCCGAAAACCCTCTAGAGAGAAAAAATCCATCAGATTCACCGACGACAAATTATCCCAAATCCTTGATTCCCAAGAAGATTCCAGCAACACAAAGAGATCTTTTTCCATCACAAACGTCAAATACATAGACTCCCACAACAGCTCTGATCTCAGCCCCGAGTATTTTTAGGGTAAATCTCCTTTAATTATCTGGAATTCAAAATTATCACAAAATAGTTATAGCTGAAACTCGAGAAATTCATTGCATAGACGTGTTTCTGTACAAATGAATAAATATAGCAAATCATGTCCCGTTAGCATCTTCCGCTGGCCATTGAGATAATCTGAAACTCATGACTTCAGATTTGTTCACGTTGTTATTCATGTTGTTGTAGTCTTGAGATCTGAGTGATTGACCATCTTCTGTAGTCGTTGTATGGGATAATTCACAGCTGTCTCTGGAAGCTCTCGAGTTCCTGTTCGAACTGCTAGGAGTAGAAGAAATATGATCTGAAAAAGTCCAAACTAATTCATCGTTTCCGAACTTCTCATAATCTATCCTTCAAAAATTCTCTCCCAAATCTCCAAAGATCTCTTCCCCTCAACTCACCTAATGAAGTAGTCGACTTCTTCCCTCCAGGATGATGCTGTAGTTCCACTGTCAACTCCCTCAATTTCTTAACCCATCTTTTCTGAACTTTGTCGTTTTCTGCTTTAAAAATAGTTGTATTTTCCATAGAAGTGACGTTACCGGCTATCTTCTTCCTCAACCCGAACCTAATATTCGAATTGTCAATATGTTCGGCAACAAAAACATCACTCAACTAAAAAGTTAAAATTACCTCATATTTAAAAAATATCTCTCACCATAATTTTCTCCTTAAAGTAATATCTCTCAGTTCCGTTATCTTCTTTTTCTCTTTTCGCCAGAACAATATTGTTTTCGAACAAAAACACTTGGTACTCCTTCTCCCTCTTGATCAGTCTCTTTGGTTCCGTCACAGTGAAAACTCCACTCATTATAAAGTCTCCCATTGCATGAACTTTGTAATCCTCCAGCGAGAAGACTTTGATATAATCATTAGCATAATTTGCAACTTCTTCAATAGTCTCCGCAACTTCCTTAATCTCGTTAATTTCATAAGGAGCAAGTTCAATCAATCTCTTCAGCAACAACCCGTACTTAAATATCCTTTGGATCGGCGACATCAGAACCGAATCCAAATTCATCGTTTGGTTCGTTTCTTTCTCATATGAAATAACGTCTGGGTTCCTGTTTTTCAGGTCAGCGAAAAACCTCACAACTTCAGGTGACGAAACAAACTTAAGATTCTGATCCTTGTTCACAATATATTCTGTATAAATTTCCCTCATCCTTTCCACATTATTTACAAAAGCACAAGCAACATCTGTCGGATTATCTGTATAAGCCACCAGATCATTCAAAAAGTACCTAAAACCATTTTCCGAAATTAGTTTATGGGAGTATTCGGAAGCCATTATCTTTTCCTTTCCCCTGATAAAAATTAAAAGTGGGTGTAATCAGAATCAAGAGTTTAAAGAACAAATCGAACTTCGAGGTCGAAGAATAAACTGCTGTTTACAACCACATAAACAATTCTTATCCTGCTCTTTCTCTTAGTTTTCTTAAAGGGAACTTTCATAGTTATACTTTCACAATCGATTCGTTCTTCGAATACGAAGTCCGATTATTGACACTTTGGAAATTATTCAATATTGATTTCGAAACAAACAATAAATTCATTTTTTGATAACACTTTTAATATTCACTCGGTCTGTTTTGACTTTCTCGCATCTTATAAAAGATTTAGAGCAACCCAGAAAAACACCAAAATAAAGACCCATATACTAACCTCTTTAAATTAAAAAAATCAGAAAATACCAACACTCTCTTTACGAAAAATTTCAAATCTTTGAAAGTTCCTTACAGTTTACACAATTTTCACACATAAAATAAACTCACTTTTCATGAAATTCATGGACAGCTTCGATGTTTCCAAATATCGACCTCTCTTTGTTCCTCAGATTTTGTGGAAGCTTTCCAGCAGCTTCAGCTTTCCTATATCCTCCCAAATAATATGTAATCAGCATCTTCAATAAATCAATATACTTCTTTTCTCCATCAATCAGCTCCAACATGGGCATCCTAAACTCATGTTTCGTTAGTGGCCAAGTATGTCGTTGTTTAAAATGAATAATTTTCCTGACAGAATTCGGACTAGATGGAGCCGATCTAGGTTTCGGAACGACCGAGCAAGACGGCCCTTCGTTTTCCTCATGAATAACTCCCATGGCTTTCAAATTACTAGAACTAATAGAAACAGTCATCGTGACTGAATCTTGTATCGCTCTTTTAATCAAATCTCTATCATGGTTCTTTGGAGGTTTCAAGCGCCGAAGAGATTTCCTCAAATTCGAAGACAAAAACATTTAGAATTGATTTTTCCAAATAACAACTGTCCAAAAAAGATAGAGCCCCCTCCAATGAGAACTCCCTCTGAGGGAATATCGATACAAGGACTGATAATGTGAAAATCGACCACTTTTTTAAGCGAAACTAGTCCGAATTCTGGAAAATCATTTGATTGATAGCATAATTAACTTATCAAAAATGAACTCCAATCGGGATCCGAGTAGGATCTGAGAATTTCCTTAACTTCGTTCGGAAAACTAATAAACTCTCAGATCAAAAAATTCGGTATTCTCCTCTCATATGGATTTTAAAAATAAAACTACCAGATATCAATCTTTTCAATCCCTACACTAAAATCAACCGAATTCCTTCTTGATAAATCAATCATACACTAAACCATGAAACCAAAACCAACCTCATCTGGCTATCCGGCTTAGGTCCTTCAGGTTGTTCTATCTTATCCTCCAATGTACAATCACTCAATCTCTCAGTAATCCCAGATTCCACTCCATCTCCCACAGTCGAATGCAGTAACTTCTCCCACTCCTTGATCGTCCTCAAAAAAGAACTATATTCTTCCTGGATCTTCTGGAAGTAACTGCTGACTTCATTGACATGGACAGAATTCACGTTGTCCTCCAGGTAAGCTCCAGCATGTCTTCTGACGTCAGAAGCCATAGCTCTCTTTTCTTTCAAGATAACATTGAATCTAGCCAGTTTCTGGATTTCCCCTTCAAGTTCTGTCCTGGACAAAATTTTCAAGTCTCTTATTGTCCTCTTATTCTGCTTGAATTCCCTGACCTCAGAATCGTGATGGAGCCAATTCAGAGCTTCCTCTGTGGCTTTCCTTATAATCACAGCAGTTTGACACTGTTGAATACTGTTGATCCTCTTATTCAAGATCTGGAGAACTTTCGCTTGTTGCTCCGTTACTTGGTGTTTTTGCCTATCAATCTGTCTGAGCTTCATCTCCTTTTCTTGTCTCGAAATCGGACACTTCTGTATAGCTTTGGCAAACATATCAGCAGTTCTTTGAGCTAACAAACTAGCAGCCAAAAAGCCCTCTTTCCTCTTGTTCTGTTTCGTTATCTGATTTCCCAGGTGATTCGCCAAAGAAGCCGCTCCGTTGCTTTCGCACCCACTACAGTAGTCCTTTTGTTCCGAGGTATCATTCTCGATAAAGTCCCTGATAATAGGACAAAGCTGAAAACCATCAATAACAGTATATAAACAACGTTTCCTCAATATTCAAGTACTGATATAAAAAGCTATCTCCAAAAATCTGTCAAGATCAATATCCGACATGCTATCATCGATCTCAAAACCTACCATATCATAGCCGGTGTAATACTTCTCCGCTGAACCCAGCAGGGCCTCACAGACAGCAGAACAATAGACATACTGCTCTTCAGCCCTTGTCAGTTCACTAATCTCCACCAATACCTTGTTCCTCTGACTTCTATCGTTCTCACAAACAGCCGCAAACTGTCCAAGAACACTCTTTATCTGTTCCAATTCCAACAACATCCTTTCACTTTCATGTTTCAGCTTCATATAAAATTCCAGATTCCTCAGGGCCTCCGTCTTACTTCCCGGAATTGTCCGTGTCAATTTCTCTATTGCAGCCGAGTAACCTTGAATATTTCTTCTGAGTTCTTCTGCCTTACAGAGGTGTTGGCTAACATCCCTCGAGAGAATAATCTTATTCGTAACATCTTTGGCCAAGTTTAACACGTCTCTAGTAAGCAAATCCAATTTCTTCGATTGCTCGATGAGGACTTCCGTGAAAGCTCTTCCATCAGCATCCATGAGATTTAATCCTTCATTATTGATCGTCTGAAAAACAGTCGTCAGTATCAACTCAATACCACTTTAGTCAAAAAAATAAAGTTTTTGTCAGTCGAAATATTTTTCCTTTCCATTCAGGATAAAAATGGCCACTGGCCAGTCAATACTTTAAAAATTTTTTCAATTTCAAAGGCGCAAGTAGAACCAATTAATCTCCGATGAAATCGCAAAAAATTTCCATTTCCGAGATGAAAAAATTTTTCAAGTCTGATTTTTTTCGGTCTATAGAACATTACAAGTGTTCATCTAGAGGAAAAATGAGGTCAATATTGAAAGTCCCAAACTCACTTGGATAAAATCTTGAAATTTGGCAACAATATCATCTGAGACTTCATGGACCGATCTGATATTTTGTTCGTGAAATCTTATAAGGGTATCATGTTGATTTGTTCGACAGGTAGCTCCTGCTAGAAGTTCTTTTAGGTCGTCTCTCCAGAGCTGAAATGAAGGCAAATTAATTGAAAAACAAGTGAAAAATAAATTAAGAAAAAATCAAAAAGTCATATACGAAGGAAAATTAGTTGAAAAACAAGTGGAAAACAAATTACGAAAAATAATTCTGAAAATCATACTGTAAGAAAATCTGAAAATAAATTTTGTCGAGGAATTTTTCTGAAACAAGTTCTCAAAAGTTCCGAAATTTCGTTTTAAAAATTCAAAGTAATCTAAACAACAAATACGAGTGCGAAATCTCCATATACTAGATTAATTCCAAGGAAGGTTCTCGCCGATTTGAATTTCTTTCAAACCTTATTTTAAGAATGGCTCAAAAAACAATAGTAGCATTACGAAAGACTCACCAACAACTTCTGATAGATATCGACACATTCTGCCGTGAAGATTCCCAATTTTTTTCCTGCAAGAACACAACTCCGTTGATACGGCTCCCTCTCCATCTCCGTGGTGTGTCTCGCTTCTGAAACCCACAAATTAACAAATCTACATATTGATCCATAAATCGGTCAATTCAAATATCAACTCATGGGCTAACAACTTCGTGTAATAATCCACATAAACTCACTTATTTCTGTTGTAATCTGCTCTATGTGAGTCACACTTGCACTGATGTCAGTCCCCAGCATTTCCCTCTGCTTCCTCAGCATCCCAATCAATTGTGCCGATTCCGACATCACTGTATTAAAAGCAGCCACTGTAGCGTCATTTTCTCTCAACAACTTGTCAATCATAAGCTCCGCAGCTTCATCTGACTCGGGAACAGTCTCACATTGTTTTGTTCTACTGGCCAATTCATCGTACCACCTCATAATCTCCTCATAGTGAAGATGGAACATTGTTGACAACTTTAGAAGCTCCGCTCTATGTTGGACTCTCGTCGTGAAGCCGTCTATCATCGCCTTCAACTCGCTCAATCTGTTTCTGACGTTGTCGTTATCGTATTCCCCACTGCTTCTTAGTCTAGTTCCGACTTGAAAAAGTTGTTGAGCATTACGATATGTGTTAGAAGCCACTCTTTGGAAACTTTCATGGTGATTGGCCAAGTGTTTGGCTTGATCGGTATTTTCCCCAATCGCTGTTTTTTTCCGGAGAAAAGGTTCTCCGTGTCCTGTCAACCACTCCATAACAGATTTAGATTCAGCAAGGAAGGCTTCAAAGCTGAGTTTCAAACAGTACTTGTCTTTCTTTTCCTCATATATCGACTGGATTTCTCTTTTCGCCTTCGCTAACCTCTTCGTGACGTCCAAAACATGGAGAAAAGATTCGGTTCTCCCCACTTTTTCCTGTCCAAATTGCATCTTCATGGTATCGCTGAGGACGTTTGTCTCATTGAAGGCTTCCGTATAGGCCAATTCGATCTCATTTCCAACGGTCTCCAGAGTCTGAATGTCTTTCTCCAGCTCCTGGATTCCCTTGCTCGTTATGTCATCAGGAAAACTCTTTAATCCCTGATCCCATTGAGGATAGCTCTTGAAAAATCTCTCTGTTTTCAACCTGAATTCCAAAGCTTTCGAAAGCAAAGTTGCCCTCTGGTCGAGTTTAACGGTGTAGTAGCTCCAAGAGTGTTCGATGTCCTTGAGCATGGCTTCGATTTGTGATTTCCCGACGTTACTGCCTTCAATCAGGGTCCTGCCAACTCTCTCGATGTGTTCCAGACTGACTTTGGCATTTTCCGTGGACTCCACTAATCCATCATTTTCGTGAATCATCTGATTGAGTTCCTCCAGGTTATTTCCAATAATTGTGAACCTTAGTTCGACGGCTTTGGTGTTCTGAATAATCCATTCTTTAAATTTTACAACATCTTGCTCGAAAATTTTGAACTGCTTCCATCGATCTTGTTCTATCCGGTTTTCGCTGTATCTTCTCGACAATTCTGTCTTCGACTTATAGACAGACTTTCCCAAATGAGTCAAATGTGGAATGACAGCAGCGAGATCCGGATTCGGGGTTTTCAAGGTCGCAGCCGAATTATATCCTTCGTCAGCACTCATCATTATCCTCTGTTGGACCTTCTGAATCTCATATTCACAATCCATAGCATCTATCGCACCAAGTCGGACCTCCAATTCGTCGTAGGTCCCGGCTCCACTGGGCCACCCTGTTTCTTCCGAATGAATTTTGCTCTGGAGAGCGGAATGGACGACTTCACAGTCTCGCAAGGCGTCGGATAATCTTTGGACGACTCTCTCTATGTCTCTTCTGAGTTCAATCCACTCCTCGTGATCGTAGTAGAGGCTCCCACCGAATTCCTTCAATAATTGTGCAGCATCGATGAATCTAGTCAGATTTTCGAGTGATATTTCGTGGACTTCGAATTTGTACTTGTTGGAAGAGGAATTAAATTTTAGCTTGTCCAGAAAGTTGTCTTGCTTGATAACAAGAACCCCTGCCACAGGTCCAGGGAAGAAGTCCTGGATAGACCTCAGAATGGGCTTGACGGCTTGTCTCGTAGTGCCCTTCTTGGTCCCGATGATGAACAGGAACCCGTTCTTTTTACAATCATCTCTGAATAAGTTTGAATTCACCTTTCATATATAAGAAAAACTTACGCTGTGACAGCGTAGAAATAACCCAGAATATTCCTCAGATCGTCCGAGTTGGCACTAGTTTCGGCGGACGGAAAGAAAACGATCGGCCTGTTCTGGCGGTCCCGAGATCCAGGCAGGAGGGCAACTCGATCCCTTAAGGGAGTCACTATATCCGTCACATATCTGGCAGTCCCTGGGATCGACATGTGATCCGTCATGGTTAACTGGCAATGGACAATTAATTTAATTAAGGACTAGTCATATCTGGATCGAAAGCCCTCTGGCAACTAAAAACTCTCTTTGATATATCAATCCGCTAAAGGAACGTGTAGAAAAAATATCTCGACAGAAAAACACGGGAAAATTTAATTTGACATGTTCTATCAAACAAAAATCGCATTTTAAATGAGATCGCACGGAACATTGGGGATTGCAAATTGAAAAAAGCAATCTTAGTTCTGGCGGCAAAACTAGCAAACAATGGGTGGGAAAGCGTTGAGAGGGTTTATCGACGACATAGATTTCCCAAAGCCGAGTTGAAAACAGCTAGCTGTCGAGATCGATCGCATCATACCAAGTGACGGGTTCTAGCTTGCATTTTTTCTCGAAAAATCGATCGAGGGGATTGGGGAAGTCAACGAACGCATAATCACGTCTGATAGAGCAAATGAACAACTTCCAAGTACGGCCTTGGATCGAGTGATTAACCATCGCCGTGAAAACCGTGAGTCAGATTTGTTTGTCCTTTGAATTAGAGAAAAGAAAAACAGTTGCTATCAAGGAAAATTCAAAAAACCGATCAAGGTCAGTTGATAAAGGAAATTAACTACCCCGACGAGGAACACATATGGAATGTCCAAAAAACCAAATTCATATATGGAACTCGAAAGAAAGCAAAATTTATATATAAAGACTAGTTCATCTTTGTATGCAGTCGAATGAACGAAATCTGCGCGAAGAAAAGTCACTCTCCCGCGGGAGACTCGACCACAAGACGAACAATAACATTAATATGGGCCGTTCGGACAGAATGCCGTGCCAAACATCCTCGTCCTGCAGAACGCGCCCTTTTCTTTCGTTTGTCCACTTCTAATCCGAAACCGCAGCTGTCTGTCCTCGGGCGCTGGTCAGTAAGGGAACCAGTTCCAGCTGCCTCTTCTCGCTTTGGTTTTTTTCATAAGCATCCATAAGTGCAAAACTCTGGATTTTCAAGAGGCAGAGGGTTTTAGAGTGTTTGTCTTGAAAATTAGTCCGTTGATTTGATAGTTTATTTCCTTTTCGGGAAGTTACAAAGTTAAATATGGTCAAAGAAGCCGGAATGGATTTTGACTTGAAGGTAGCGGGCGACGGGGATGAAACCGCTGATGAAATCCGTGGTGGCTGTCTCGATCTTGTCCAGTTCGACGACAAATTCATTGCTGAAACGAATTTCCTTGTGAAAAATAAAGGGAATTTCAGGAAACTAAAAAATCTGATCCCATGAAGATTTTGGTATTTGGAAACATCCAGTTCCTTTTTTGAATTAATTTTTAGTGCGAATTCGGACAGTGAGAAAAAGTGATTTTTCAGATTTTCTGAAAACCATCTGGGTTTTTCTCAGATAATTTCTCATAATAAATGCAGCAAGGAACCCTTCCGCAATAGAGTCATTTTCCACAATGAAAAACTCACGTTGTGTCATCGAATTTCGGGAACAACTCTACCGTGAAACTGTAGATAACTTTTCTCTCCAAATAAAAGTGATCGAAACTGGTTCCACTGGCAGGATATAGCAGATCACAGGTGGTTCCTTGTTTGAATTCCGCTCCATTTTTCTCTTTAACTCCATGAATGAAAATTGATGAGGCCTTCAAATGTTCCTTGAAATGCTTTCCGCGGACATGGCATTTAGCAGCAATCGGGTACATGATGACTTGGAAATAAGAATGAATGTCCCAGTAGGAAATCAAGTTCTTGCCGAGGCTCTCGATGAATCTATCCAGACTGATGATCTCGATCTCGCTCATCGGTTCGAAGCCCGGGAACACTTCGCTCGACGGCCCTGTTACATTGGTGGCAGGAGCCCAGAAAGTCGGGAAATTTCTGTTTAAATCCACTCCATCCAACCCCGTCTCGGGATCAATATGTCTCGATTTCCTCCAGTATCTGTCAGTACTCCAGGTGTATTCGTAGCCATCGGGATTGAGGACAGGGATGATGTAAAAGTCGATATCATCAAGGAGATCTGTATTTTCTGGATTATTTAAAAGCTCGTCGATCAGTTTCAACATTGTAGCAGTGGTTATCCATTCCCTTGAATGGATAGCTCCATGGAGAAGGATGCTCTTTTTCTCTTTCGCAGTCGAGTGATTTCCTATTTTCAAAGCCAGGATTTTTCTCGCCTCAAAGCTCTGTCCAATCATAAGAAGATTTGTCTTTTCCGGAAAAGTCATGGTGACTACCTGGAGGAAAGAATAAATTTCAGTCAAGTTGTGGAATGTATTGAAATCGAATTCAGAATAGTTCATTCCAGGAAGGAAGATTTTCCTGTTCTGGAGACGTTCTTGTTCTTGTTTAATTTTCCTGGAAAATTCTTGTTTTAATTCTCTAAAATAATTCAAATACTTTCATAGTCAAACTCTAGATAGTATCTTGGGAGAACGGTTTCGCAAAATTATCAGATACTGTCCATAATCGTTTTAATGAAGAAAACATCTAGATAATCAAGAAAATTCAAAAAATCGTTTTCCCCAGACATTATCTGATGTTGCTCCTTGAAACACATCAACTTTTTGATCTTTATAACTCACTTGGCTGTCTCTATCCATTTACTTGAAGAATTTCCAGAATTCCCTCTCCTGAAAAGCCTCTGTCCATTCCTGCTTGCAGCTATGGATTTATCCATGATCACTGTGGCTTTCACAAGGCCGTTTGGAATTCTTTCTGCACTCAGTACATTTACGACGGGACTCAGTGTCTTGAGTTCGTTGGGAGATAATTCGAGAGTGGTCGAAATCTTGCTGAAAACTATTTAACCTAAATTACTGTAATCCCATGAAAATAATTACTTTTTATAAATGTCCCAGTTCCCGGCCTCAGAAACCACAATCAGTCCAAAAAAAATCCCTAAATAAACAGTAGTCCCCTTCATGGTTACTGTAATTCCAGGAAGTTTTAGTTTTGAAATTATACATTTTCCTTCGAAAAAAATGTTTTTAAATGTTTCTTATTTAATTTCAATCTAAAACAAGACCCGTCATTCCTGATTTTCAAGTGATTCATTATTGCTAAAGTTCCGACGAAATTAAAAATTTAATCATTATTTCAACAAAAATAATTTTCCCGTAAATGAAAAACTGATTGGTAAACAATCATAAAAGACCAAAGTAACATTAAAGGAAACTTAAAATAAAACAGACATTTCTGATAATTACTGGACTTATTTGGAAGATCTATATTATAGTCAGTGATCTAGAATATGAGGGATTTACTGTTGTATTTTCAGATATGGTACATAAAATCAATTAAAAACTATAGATACTAGAGATCAATAAAGATTCAAATTTGTCCGAAGAAGTTAGAATCTTTAAGTTATTTAATTACTTTTTCAAAGTTAGTTCTATTAATTTCCTTTTAAGTAATATTTTTATGCTATTATTACTTCAAGAGGCGCATCAATTGTTTTCTAATTACTCTCGGTTCACCACATTCTAGTCAGTGGATTATTGGATATGTAATCAGGAAGTCATCTCATCTCAGGGCCTAGTCCACTACTGGATATTCGTCTTCTCACGAGGACTTGTCCACTCATCTGCCCACTCGTCTAAAGTGACTGAAATCCTAATTTTTTGAATAGATGAATTACTAGAAGTTTTCGTCTCGAAACACTACTCATTAAAATAAGAAAGCCGGTTAAATTTCTTCAATATGTTTTTATAAAAATTAAAGATCGATTTATCAATGAATTTTAGATATGAGAAATGCATCGGAGTTACAGTATCTCGAAAGAACAGTAAATGAATCACTATCATTCCTGAACTTTTCTATTTGTTCCTTTGGCTTCAGATTTTTCAAAGTTACTCATCAACAATGATATTTGAAAATATCGAATTCTTCGAAAGTTGCTCTTATAAAAGCCCTAAAAGAAATTAAAATACAGCGAAATCTTGCGGTTATGAAGTCCGTTATCTTCTTCGTTTTTTTCTTCGGAGTCATCTTCGCCCTTGACTCCGGCAATGTTGAAACTTCCAACTCTGGGAACTCTATCGAGAATGCCAGCTCCGACTTTATCGAGAAAACCGAGTCCCAGAACGGTACCGAAACTTCTTATGACCTTGAGGCAGAGAGGAATTTCGCTGACTGTATCTCCTCCAAAGTCAAGCAGAACCCCCTGAACCCCTTCATGGGCACTGGGAAGACTGCTCAGCAGACCATCCCCTTTGTCAAGGCTTTTTGCTGGTAAGATTCTTAGCAAAAAATCAATTTCAAATTAATGTTATTTAGCTTACTTTATCCAAATATTATTCATTTTAAATTTTAAAATTTTTCGAGATTTGAATCAACGATTTTTCACTTCGAATTTCAAGTCTGGGTATGGAAGCTCATAGTGGCACTTTCGAAGATATTGTGCAATTCAATGAGAGACCTACTATGTAGATAACAAGCATGATAATTAGAGCAGAAATATAACCAAATACACGAGAAATCTCTCTTACTAGACACACCTCGGTTGCTCTAATTCTGTCTTCTACTTCTATCAAACTCAAATTGTATTAACAATAATTAATTTACTCGGTCTTGTAGGGATATGATGGTCTTCAGATCTATCGTGGTCTCCTGTGGCGAAAGCACCAACGCTACGGACATCAGAGACGAGTCCATCACTGGAGTCCTTCGTGACACCGCCACACTCTTCAGAGAAACTTGCAGAAACATAACAGCAGCTGCAGAAAATGCTCTTTGTATGAATCAAGAGATGAGAAAGATCAAAAGAAACCCTGATTTTTCGTGTGAGGAACTGGATAAGGAGTTCGCACAAGTTAGCACAGCGATGAATGACTGCAAGATGAGTGCTGATCTTCAGGACGTCGTTAAGAGAGGATTCGAGAAGCAGAAGAAATCTCTTTGTTCCGATATGGAAAAATTGCGTAGATTTTATTTCTAAACTTCAAAGACATTAATTCTTAATAAATTGCTCGAACAGCTTTAAACTATTATTTACTGTGAGAAAATAGATTTGTTCACTTTCAAATACCGAATGAAATTAATAATTATGCAAATATTCAAAAGTTAGC
>VOSG01000313.1:1778-42840 GCA_009761265.1 Halicephalobus sp. NKZ332
TGTGGTGGGATGGCCGAGTGGTCTAAGGCGCCAGACTCAAGAGCACTGCTCTTAGGTTCGATGAACCAAGCTGGGCATTCTGGTCCTCGAATGAGGGCGTGGGTTCGAATCCCACTTCCACCAGATACTTTTTTCCCAAATTCTATTTTTTTTATTTTTTTACCCCAGCTATCGAGATTCCAAAAACAGCACTACAAAAACACGAACAGAAGACACGAATATTTTTATAAGCAATAAAATACGCGAAACTGGGAGAAAGGTGTTCTGCACTCCATCTAATCAGTAGTCATCCCCGTTTTTTTCGCGTCAAAACTAAAAAAAGCCAATCTGCTGTTTATCTGGAACATATTTTGAACTGCTAGCTGCTTTTGCCTCGATCAAATAATTCCAGACTCGGTGATTTCAGAAACTCTTACTTTCAAAATCAGAACTTGGAGTTTTGCATTTTTTTAAATAGTTCCACTGAATTTTTAGTTCGCTAATATTCCTTGGGCTATGAAAAGCCTCGAATTCCTGTAGAAACTTCCTATCACGAAACTTTCGTGACCTTGATAAACGGCGTCGAAGAAGAACTTTTCCTCGCTTCTGTCTCTGGCTTGACCCTAAGAAGACCTCACGAAATGGATTTCTCTAATCCTGAATAATCTGTTCTGGATCTACAGAATCTACAGGATCTGCATGAGATCCTCTAAAGCGTATTACCGTAACAGCAGTCACTCATTATACCAATGAATCCGTAGATTATCCTCGAGACCAAAAATTGATTTTATAATGCTGTGACGAAACATGTGACTTTGTTTTCTTTGATGTGTGACATGGAATCAACGCCACAATCGCAGAACAAAAATATGATGTCACGTATCTTAACTGCACAGCTTGTTCTGTCCACTCGAATCATTTTGTAAAACAGATTGTTATTTTCAAGGAAAATGCTGATTAATTCTACTGAAAAACCTTTGAAAATTCCAGATACCATTGATTTTTTATTCTCCTTTTTGAAACTCTTCCTATCAAATTCCCGAGTTCCGGCTTTGATAAGCATTTTATGTATTTCTTTTTCCTTCTCAGGAACTCGATAAACTTCGAGAATTTTTTTGACCTCAATAATCAATCGTGCACGAAGAGTTTCGGTTTTTGATTTTATAAAAAACAAGTTGAAAAATGCGGTTTCTTACTTTTGTGATATTTTTTTTCGTCCAATTTCGTTCAACTTTGGCGACCTTTGGGTGTCCCGATGGAACTACAGCAATTCCGAGTAATCTTGGTCCGGGAAATTGGAGTTGTTTACTGTTCGTGAATTACGGTAGACAATACTTAATAGCGGAACAAGGATGTACAATAAATGGTGGACATTTAGTCACTGTTGTTAATCAATTTATAAACAATTTCATGGCTCGTAAGTACTACTTTCTCATGAAGAACGCTTTGATTTTTAATTTTTAACATGAAAATTGACTTTAAAAAACGATTCCAGAAATCGCTACCGAAATTTTCGGAGTGAGCAAAGAAGACAGATTCTGGATCGGCGTGGACGATCTCCTCGGATCCGGATGGACAAATATAGACGATGGATCCCAAACAAAGTACTTCTCCTGGGCTGTTGGAGAACCTGTGAACGACACCCATGGATCAGGCTGTGTGTATATGAGCTTGACGGGAGATTGGTACAACGGCAATTGCTTCAACGCCCTCCCTTTTGTCTGTGAAGTTCCTATGGTCGAGATCACCCGGACTTCCACTGTGTCCCCTACCACTCCATCCCCTGGATGTGATAGCGGGTGGACAGAAATCAACAACCAATGTTACCAGGTAAATTTTTGGAGAAATATACAATCCTACGACTATCAAAAAAGTAGTTCAATTATTGTTTTGAAAATATGAACAAATTTCCTAAAATTTTAGAATAATTCAGTCATTTCGTCAATATGGAATGATGTCATATTGATATGAACCATATAAATGAGGTTTGCCAGTCATTTTATTGACATGGAAACACTTTACTTTAATTAATATTTGCCATATAGATAGAATGTTATGATCATGTTATCAATATGGAATCACCTCATACTAATTAACATGTGTCACGTAAACAGTCTTCCATTAATTTCATTTTATGACATAGCTATATACGGAGCATATTAATTAATATAAAATTTATTATTTCAGCAGTCTTCTTATACATTTTAAGAAATTTAAAAGTTAATTTTTTATGTTTTTTAATTAAAATCAAAAATTCAGCTCATTGCGAAGAATTCATCGATCTCCGCTGCGGAAACCGAATGTCGAAATCTCAAAAGTAACATAGTTTCCATCCACGATCACAAAACTAGTGTAGAACTTGGAAGTAATCTTTTTAAATTTTTTAATCTCTAAATCAGTCAATTCCAGTTGAACTACTTTCGCCTGCATTATCCGAAGCAGCAATTGGACTTTGTTCGAATTTCTATAATGGAACAGGAACCCCAACATGGTTCTGGGCGGATTTCAGTCCCTTCGATTACGAATATTGGGGAACAGACGAACCCCAGGTCTCCCCCGGAGTCAATGATTACTGCGCCACTATAAATATCGACGGCCTTTGGTCTGCTCACGACGCAAGCAAAACCTATCAAGGTTACATTTGTCAAAAACCTAAGAAATAAAATTAATTTTAACTTATTTATTTAAAAATCATAAAAACTCAACAAGCAAATTCAAACACTCAGAATTCATTTTCTCCGCTTTCCATTAACTTTTGAACAATTGTGGCCATATGAGGATAAAGAGCCGAGGCTTCAGAACTCGCTTTGGCCATAGCCTTGCTCACTTGAGAGGCCTTCGGAAGGCCTTCGACATCCCACCAACGGACCTAAAGATTCATTTTCAAGAACTCTAAAAAACTAATCTAACAAACTTACATGATCATCTTTCATGACTTTCATAACTGTCACATAGGCAAATTCAGGAATTTTGTCCCGAGCTTTTTGTTCTTCCTCTTTCGTAGGATTCACAACCAAGTTTCCTTCCGGTGTTATCAGTACGGTAACACATGTAACAATTCCCTTAACGTCAACTCTCGAAGCTGTCAATGCGAGCAAAACTGTCATCAAAGCAGTCGGGATTACGTTTCCGGCGTCGGAATAAACATGGAATGCAATATCAATAAACGTCTAAAGCATCTTAAGAATTAATATTCTACAAATTCAAAACCCACTCTCTTTAATCTACTACTTGGAATAATGCTTTGAATACAGTCTCTCAAAGTGATTTCGTTCACATATGTCGCTCCTTTCAGTTTCACCTAAAAACCAGTGTAAAGACAAACGAAGTTCGCTACAGAGAATCCTGTAATAATTCTAAAAAACATACAGAAACACCTGCTTCGAAATCTTCCTGATCGGACTCGTTCACCGGGGTCATTCTGAAAGTATTTCAGATAGAGTGGTGACTTCATAGACAACTTACACTACACAGCAAATCCTCGTGTTTCCCATTGACCCGAAAGCACAAATTTTGTCCGAAGCTCTATGCAACTTTAATTCTGAAATCTCAAAAATTTATAAACAGAAATCCCTAATTCAGACTCACGGATTTTCCTGTTCGAGAGTTCTTCTGGAATAGAAGCTTCGCCAATTTCGACGATGTTTTTTGGCCATCTGTACGTCAGATTATCCGGGATGTCCAGCATCGAGGGAACTTCTTCTTCGCTCGAGACATCCTCGGATTCACTGCTTCCAAGTAACACATCATCCATTCTATAATAAAGAGCATAAAAGTGGTTCTAAACAATATTTCAAATATGGAGATGGAAATAAACCATGTTTAACGAAATTCCACGAGTCCGAAATTTATAAAGAAATTTTATTAATTCAACCCGTCATTTGAGATCTCTCTTCAACTTCTGGCAAGTTTTCTTCTGAATTTTGTTTTCTTTTTTTAACAATCTCAAACTCATCAACAAACGATATGGCTCGCCGTAGATTTTCGATCAGGCTTTTGCTTGGCTGAAAAATAGGAGATACTTTTTAGAAAAATTGAAAATAAATATCTTACTTTGTTAGCCAATGCTTTTAATACAATGTTCACAACATGGGATTGAGTGTTGCTTCTGATTGGGCAATATCTTTGGTGAAATTTGATTGGATGGAAATCTGACGGCAAAGAGTACGGCTTCACGACGATTCTTGTGGCGCAAAAACGACACTTTAGGCCTTCGTTCTGTATCCTGGAAGCCGGATCAGGGAGCCATCCATACAAAGCAAGAAGACAAGCGTCTTCGTCTTCTTCCAGAAAATCCGCTAAATCCATTCTTATGGGATCTTCGAGAAGAAAGCTTTCGTCCGGATTTTTCGAAACGATTTTTGGAGCTTGAATTCGGGATTTTTTGAAAAAGTTCCTGATTTTCGAGAAAGCATCCAGAAGATTGTAACTCTCTTCCGGAATCCTCGCTGGTTCCTTGGAATGCCATCGACAGGAATTACTATGGGAAGAACGCATATTGTTTGTAATGTATCTGGAAACAAAAAATTACGTTTAAAAAATCAAGACAACGAACTTGACGGCAAATCCGGCAGCTTTCGGACTACTGACATTTGGGGTAGGAACCTTGACGCTGAGGAAACCTCCACATTCGCCGCACTTTACGGTAGATTCGTTGAAGGCACTCCAGCCGTGAACGGCAAGACTCACAGGACTGACGCTTTCTGGAAGCAAGAACCATCGTCCGGGCTGAAGAAACAAATTTCATATAATGATTTGTAGGGAAAGTTCCATAATTAATAGGATAACGAAAGTTTCCTCTATTAATTACTATAAAGATAACTGTTTCTTATATTAATTCCCTTAAAAACAACAAACTCATATATTAATTCCTACAAAAACTCAATAATGAACCTACTACTTTGTTGAATGACTCTAGTCGTGCCATGTATTCGGCGTGTTGGATATCCACAGCAACTCTTTTTCTCCTCAAAGGTGGCAGCGCCATGGGGACGGATTGGAGAGATTCGAAAATTGGATCGACCTTCTCCTTCACTTTTTTGCAGAAATCCAATGGAGAAGAATCATCTGAAGGATTCGTAGTTGTGGACATCGCGAAATATTTTTGAGAAGTTGGTTTCGAGGAAACAAGCCGCGTAACGAAGGTCGATGGAAAGAACGAAACGCCAAGGCATATTATTTCTTAAATTTAAAATATCCTTGTGTTGTGTTAATACTGCTGCATTACACTTCATATTGTTCCATTATATTGGCACTTCTGTGTTATATTCTACACTATTACAAAAATAAAAATTAATGTAACTAAGAAGGTGTTTCTTAATTTCTGGAAATTTAAAAATGAATTCATTGCGTGTACGAAAATACAAAAAATAATGTTTATCATTTCGGAAAAATTCAGGAAAGTGTTCGTTTTATATTTATATTCATTAAATGACAGTTTTTTATATTTCTTCATGAATTTTGTCAGTGATTTATCAATTCAAGATTTCAACGATTTCTCAAGGTTCATTAATTTTCTCACTTGACGAGAAAAAATTCGAATCTTTCGTTCCAAAATCTAAACACTTTAAACTACTTTTTAAACTCTGTTTTTACTTTCGTTCCATCTAAATAAACTAAAGATGACATATTGGAAAAAACTATTTTATAACACTAAAACTAGTTCTGACTGATTTCTTTGTTTCCATTTTTTATCTGTGTTTAATTTTTTTAAACTTTTAAAACATTTCTCATTCATTTTAATGTTAAAATATTCTCCCTTATTTTTAATGAGAAAGTATGGACTCGCATTACAAAAACCTTCCAATTTATTTTTGAAGAAAAAAACTAAGTGAATTAAAGCAAATTTTGCAGAAAAGTTAATGTGAAAAAGATGAAATGCAAGGAAATAAAAAATGGAGAAGATGGACTTCTTCATACAAAACTTCTACCTGATCTTTGTGTTTTCAAATTAACCGATTTCAAGAACAACTTTTTCAACCATAATAAATCAAGTTCTCCATCTTTGTGGTCCGTATCAGACACATTTCGTCCAAAATTTAAGGAGACCTGCCTTCTATAAATTTCTCCAGGGTATCCCCATTTTCATGATTTTCTGATTTTACGTCAGCCGCCAGTTTATTATCGAAAGAAGAAAATTTTGCGAAAGGATATTTTGCTTTTTCGGCGAAAAATCGGAGATGAAAAAGTGTCAATTTCTTGTGAAATTTCATTATTTAGTTTATATCACAAGATTTTCTCTTTTTAAACTGTTTGCCAGAAATTTCCAAACCTTATGATTCTTTGTCATCACTTTGTCGCCGTCCTTGGGATAGATGATGAAAGATGAAAAGATGGTACTTTTAAAGAGAATCGCTTTAAATAGTGTCTAGAAATCATTCATATCAGTTGCTATCATTGGTAAAAAGAAAATCGTTTTGGATATTGACTAAAAATCATCCATACCAGCTACTATCCTTGAAGCAGAAATTCTCTGGATAGTAAGTGGACACTATTCTTGTTTGAAAAGTCATTTTTTGGATACTGTCTAACAGATATTTTCGAGTTACTTTAACATTAAACTTGTTTTGATCAGTTTCACGAATAGTTCCAATCCTATATTTTTCTCTTTGTTTATGAATATGAAACCAAACCAAACACCATGTTTTCCATACATATAGACGTCATAATTGGTTTCCGTTCGCTTTGCATATCTCGTGACCCTTCTCGTGACTTCTTCGTGACCTTTCTGTGACCCGATATCTTCTCGATGATCTGAGAAAATGTCTTTTGCCGATTTCTCCTCAGTTCGGCTGGCAATTTATTGATTTTGAAGTCTTCTATTTTTGATGTTTTCCAACTTTTTCTAATTGACATTCCGTCCGAACCTAGAATAGTCCAAAGTTCCAAAATTCACATCGAGATATTTGTCTTTAAAACCCCGATATTTTTGTCAGAACTATCTTTCAAAAGATTCTGTATCAACATGTTTCCAAAAAGTTCCCAAATTCTTGTCAGAACCGTTTCGTAAAAAGTTTTAAAATCTATGCCAGAATAATTCTCGAAAAGTTTTAAAATTGGTGTTAGAACAACTTTATGAAAAAATTTGTTTTTAATCCTTATAATGATGTGACGGTCGTGACTTTGTCCAGACGTGGACAAAATAGGATTTAATCCAAACGTAAAAATGAATATTTGTCAAAAAAAAGTTCATACGTACCGGACCAAAAATCACGATTGACGAAAATTGTGATCATAAATTCAGTTTTATAATCTCTTCCCATTTCCGATTTGGTATGTAAAGCCCTGTTCTCGATACAAATTTGTCAAAAACTTTTCGAACTAAATTTTTATTTTTCAGATTCCAATTTTTTTACCGTAACTTTCTTCAAATTTTCCAACTTGGCGAACCTTGTGGGAATCCAGATTCTTCTTCGACCTTTGGATTTGAAGGATAGTCCGCCGTTCGGACTAGCATCTGAATCCATATCCGTCAAATTGACTTCGCTAATCTCCCCGGCCATCAGGTGCCGGAAAACCACCGCCCAAATCTGGCCTGATTGCAACTTTCCTTGAAGTCCTCACTTCAGAATTTTTGGATGAGCTAGACCTACAGTAAAATCAATAAAGAAGGTACGAGGAAAAAATTTGGAGGTGAGTAATTGAGTAATTGGGTAATTCTAAATATTAAAACAATTTCGAAAGTAATCTAAATTAGCCAGTACAATAATAGTTTATATTGATATTGAAAATTACGAGGATAACATCAAGAGACAAAAATCTCCCATATCAGTCACTATCCTCACATCTTCCATAACAAAGATAGCGATTGATTAAATTGGTGTTATCCTTTCATATAAAAAAACTTCCAATATTTCCCACGAAGACCACAAAGTTGTTCAAATTAATCGTTATCTTGATTGCCTGAGTGATAGTAAAATCGAGAGAACAGAAAGCATTGAATGCAATTTTCCTCGACAATTTAGATTATAAAGATAGTGACTGGGAAATAGACACTACCTGTAAAAAAAGTTTGGATAGTATTCAAAACTTCTCTAAAATTGCTCATATTAATCACTATTCTGGTAATGTTTATTCGTGTTAAAAATCCTTAGGATGATGTCCAAAAAAAGTAATTTAATCATTGTCCCGGCAGTTTATATAGGTAATACAGATTTTCTATATAAGTCACTATCCTTGTGATTTTTATCGATAAAACATTTATACACTAGTTACTTTAAAGTTTTTAAATATTTCTGAATAAAAGTAAAATTTGGAATTTTCCAGTAAAATGCTGTTCCTCATCGGATTGTGTATCCTCTTCGCCTTATGCGTTCTCGCTACCGTATTTCTCGTCACGAGAGTAGTAAAGAGTGTCTACGAGAAAAGATTCAGGAAGAACGTCCACAAACATCTGGATGTCCTTCCCAGGAAGAAGGAGCCACGTAAGTATAAAAACTAATATGAAGAAAATCCAAAATTAAAAGGATTTCGGTGATATTTATGACCTTCATAATTCCAGCTCCGCCAGTCGAAGAACCTTCGATCCTCTCTTTCGCCTTGTTGGAGCGCTTCTACCAACAGCAACAGCCTCAGCTGATGTTGCCGTCTTACAAGAATAAGCAAACCGAGGCCTACATCCAATCTCTTCCTCCGACCTACGACGAAATCGACCTCAACTCCCCCAGTCCTCCTCCTGCCTACGTTATCACGGATCTGGAGGTGATTCCCGAAGAAGACGAGAACAAGATTCAGCACGTCTAGGGATTACGGTCAGTTTGAAGAAGTGCAATTATTTTTCCTCGAAGAACATTATTTCGAACTTTGCTTTACAGTGAAACGTTTTATTTAAAAGGAATAAACTGGAAAAATATTTTTCACATTGTGTACCGGTTTCTGGAATCTTAATTTGCATACAGAAATTCATGGAGAACTGGGATTCGAAGGATTAAATAAATTCGATAATTTCGGGATTGAATTGATGATTTTCTTCTTGTTTTTCATAAAAGCGTAGCCGCAGATTCCCCCGACGACTGCTACAGTAACCGAACTACAGACGGCTCCTGCCACAATGCCTCCCAATAAGGAGGAGGCCAAAGTCACTTGATGACTTTCGGCACTACCGTATCGACATTCTTTGACGAAATGTTCACAATTGTTGTAAATTAAATTGTATCCAGATTTTCCGAGTCTGTAGATCGCTCTTTCGTAAATCACATTCGGAGGGAAGGGTGGATGATTGGAATCCAGAGAGTTGTTGATCCGACAGAGTTGGCCGTTGGCGATTTTCAGGATCGGATCACTTCTCACATGTGCACTACTGCCGTTCAAAGTCATCTTCGCTCTCATTTCTGTCTTTTCTTCCAATCCGAAATCTCCGTGTTCGGTAGAGAGATGAACAGCGACATGTTCGGTTTCGAAGAATCCAATATACAATGCCCAATGCTGTAAGAAATCATTAAATTTCATATAAAATCGAGTTCTATGTAAAAAAAGTGAGTTCTGAGTGCAAATACGTCAAATTTATAAGGAATTAAATGGATTTTGCAAGGAAAAATTAGAAACTTACGGCATAAGCGACTTGTCTCCCGATCGGTCGATGAAATTCCACAAGGTCTCCGAGTTCGAGATGATGAATGAGTTCATCCACTGTCATCCATTCCGTCGTGAGTACTCCAGGACGGTCCATCTCGGAAAACAAGTAAAATAGATGTAAAAAAGGAATGAATGGATCTAATGGAGATCTTCAGAGAGAACGACCAGCTGCAGCTGACTCTATTCGCTATTTATGGAAATTGGCGAAATGAACCGAAAGCCAAAAAAGATTTCATATAAAATTTTTATCCATTTCCCCCCGATTTTATATGAATCTTTCTTCGTCAAATCTTCTTGCTTTTTAGATTTTATTCTTCAAATCTTTCGTTTTGCAATTCTTTAACTTTATACTTTCGCTTTTCAGGATTAAAGTATGTCCAACAATCAAAATCAGAGCAGATCCCTCGTTTCCCAACTCGACCAGAACTTCGCCTTGGATTCCCTCGCCTATCATGACGGATTGCCGCCGAAGGATCAGAAACAACTAGCAAACAAGATGGTTGATGACGAACTGAAACGGTTTCCGAAAGTGAAAAATTATTTATCTGACTTTCCCATGGAATCAGAAAAGCTTTTGACTCCAGCATTAAAAAATCTCCTAAAAATGGCCGAGACTAATACCGTTTGTTTCTCATTTATTTTCTATATATAGATTGATTTTCAGGCGATAGACGCTATTGACGAAAGCAGGTTTAGTGTTCCGGATTTGGAGCAACTGGACACGAGGGACCCGAACGAGGCTCTCAAAGTTTGTTTTTCGTCAAATTTAGAAATAATCAGAAATTTTCAGGCGTTGGAGTTGTTTGAAGCCCAATTGATGTTCATGGATTTCCGGAAGCATCATCTCCAACTCGCCCAGAAGTATGGAGCCGGGGCTTTGAGACAATCCAGCTCGACGATGAAACATGTCAGTGAAGAAATCGGCAGGAAAGCCACCGAGGTAAATTTTTTGAGATGAGGTCACTATATTCTCGGATTAGGTTACTTTTGAATGAATTAATGTTTGGAATTATTTAAAATTCATGTTTTAGTTGAAAAAAGAGACGTTCGAAATCCATCGAGAAAGGAAAAGAGAACATGCTTTGCTCGGAAAACAGATCAAGGAGCTGGAGGAAGCGTGGAATGAGGACAGCCAACGGGTAAATCAACTTCGAGAAGCGATCGCTGCGAAGAGAGCCCAAATCGAAGCCAGCTTGAAAAACATCGAAAACATTGAATCTTGAATTTATTTTTTTGTTATATCTTTGATCTCGTTTTTCTATTCTTGTTTGAGGATTTTAAATTTTGGAAGCCAGAAAATCCAGAAGGCGAAAAATACAAAAGTTGTTGGATTTTCTTGATGATTTGTGAAATTATTTGTGTTTATTTTTCTGGATTTGATGAAAAAAGTGATTTTTCTTTTCTCTCTCAATATCAATGAGTTTTTGAATCGATACTTTTTTCGACTGATAAAAGTCCGATTCGAGTTTTCTTTTATAATAGCCGAGTTCCTGTTTTCCAATAAGGTTAAGTTCTTCTCTTTACGTCTTGAAATTCCTCAATTTACGAAGGGATTTTTCTTGAATTACCTATCAAAAAGAATTTTGGTAATCCAATGAATCCTAAATTTCGTAATGGTAAAACGTGAGTTTTATCTCTATAAAAAAGTAAATATTAGAATATAATTAGTATAGATCAGTATGAAATTTTGATGTCATTGACGGCAGATTAAAGAATATAGATTTTTTAGGAATTTCATGAAAGCTAATTTTTTAGACATAATAAAAAGATGACCAAAGTTTCGAAGCCAGAATATGCTTTCGAAGAAACAGGAACTATGGTTGTTCACGGTCCTTCTCCAGACACCAACAAAGAAAAAATCAAAGAAATATCGAGGAAAATATTCAACAAGAGTTGCTGCTTTATAAATTGCGAAGAAATAACTACAGTAAAAGACCTCGAAGGAGACGATGGAAAATTCAAACTTTTTGTTTCTGCTTTTGCTGAAGTCGAAGAAACTTATCCTGTTTTTGGGTTTCTTAACTTGGATCAATGTAAAGGTAAGTAATTCTCAAATTTAAAAAATTGTTGAATTTCCAAATTTTAAGATTCCGAAAGTAGAAAATTCATAGTGGATGTTTTGGAACGAAGAAGAGAAAGCTTCGAAGATTCTTCGAACGAAATTATCCAACGGTTAATGAAATGTGCTTTCGCCGTGACTTGTGTGAACTTGGAAGAAATCCCAAAAGAGATTTTGGACAAGGATCATAACTCCATTGAAGCTGAACCGAAAGTGGAGATAATTAGCCAAGAACCTGATGAGTAAGTACAGAAAACAACTTTTTTACTAGTATCGAAATCTATCCTCAGGATAAAGCTAAATCCTTCAGTTACTATTTTTATGATAATAATTCTCTAAATAGTGACTGACGTGAACAACTCGTAGACACTATTTTCAACCAAGCACAGTGTCCATTCAGTCACTATCTTTAAAGTAGAAATTTTCTGAAAAATACTGTTCAATTTTAAAGTGTAAATAGAAATAGATTTCAGGGTTTCTCCTGAAATGAGTCTTTCCGAAGATGCTCTCAAAGGTCTTCCGGAGGCTATCCTAAAAGCAGAAAGTTACAGTTTCCACATTGAATCCGTCATCAGAAGTAAAGAAAATGACTTCAGAAGAGAACTGATGAAGGTATTCAAAACAGCTCTAAAGTCGTTCAATGATCTTCCGAGAAAAAACTCCTTCGAATATTTCCTGGAAAAAGAATTTACTGCAGTCACTGAGAAGTCTCCTATCTATGACTGGGTCAGACACAGCACTTTTCCGGAAAGGAAGGTTAAAGTATTCTCGGGAAGGAGAATTCACGAGGTCTCCATTGATTCCGAATTCGTTCTTTTTGCTGTTTCTCAGATGGAAAAAATTTTAATTTTGGTGAATATTTTCGAGTCCGAACCCGAACTGAATTTTCAGACTTATCCTCCAAGTTATTTTGAAGATAACATTTTTCGTTCTTTTATTTCGGACGAATTTCTGAAACACGTTACGGAAACTCTATCTACAGTATGCAGAAACAAACGGAATTTTCCGGATTTAAGTCATCTGGTTACTGCAGAATTAGAGAACAGGGTTCCTGGGTTTTGGTTTTGCTTCATTTTTCGGACTTCTGAAAAAAACCCAAGAATTTTCGAATTCTTTATCCCTTCGGAATTTGTTCACTTTAAACTAAAATCAAGCCAGATCGAAATTCTCATTTTTCGGCAAATCCCGATCGAAACTGGGATTTTTGATTTTTATAATTTGAAATTAATCAAAAGTTTAAGAAAGGATAAAATGGAAGTTTTTTCAAAATATAAGTGCAATCAAAAATTTATCAATAGTTTATTTTCGAATTTAACACAAAAAGACTTCGAAATCCAAAGCTTGACATCGTCGATCCAATCCTCCTTAAAAGAACTTTCCAAAGACTCAAAATTCGTTGTAATTTCTGGGAAAAAAATTAAGGATTTCAAAGAACCAATAGAAAGTTCCGGAATCAGATACGTATACTGTAGTATCATAAAGGGTGTCATTGAGTTTTTGGCTTTTGAACCTAGAAATAAAGAGTTTTATTGAAACAAATAAAATAAAGTATTTTGTTAAAGTGGATAAAAACAAATTCAAGAAATTCTAGATTTTTATCTTGGTTGGAAAGTTTGAAAAATTCTTTTCGAGACAGTTTTTATAATATAATTTCGAAATTTCCCTGAGTTAGAAAAATGTCCAAATGTTTGTTTCGACCGGGAATTTTCAAAAATCCACTTCGAGATATTTACCAAATTTTATGCAACATACTTCCGATTTTTATCGAAAAATACTTTCTAAACAAATTCTTTAAGAATAAGTGGGGTTAGCGACGAAAATTTTGGATTTCTCGTTGAAGTTGAAGAATCCGGGATCTTCGTTGTAGAAGTATCCCAACTTGGGTCTCGGACGGATCCAGTCGAAGCAGGACTTTGCGAAGAGGGCGAAAGCCATGAAAAATGCGATGATCAAGACTAGCCAGAAAGCAGACCAGAGTCTTTGGTTTTCTATCTGAGCATTAAGGGAAGGACTATCTGGATCTGCATCGATTCCGCCGTTCTGTTGGAGTTCCGGAGGCAAAGCGACGAAGCTTCCCTGGAAAAGACCGAGTTCTTTCGCGATGATTTTTTCAGTAATCTTCTCCTTGATCTTTGGTTTGATTTCATCGACGGCTTGCTTGAATTTCTCGAATTTCGCTTTATCTTCCTCGTACTTTTCCTGAGCAATAGTCTTTAACTTTTCGAAGATCTTCGTGAAAGTCTCGTTTCGAAGTTCCTTGACGACAGATTTCCACTGTTTCCTCTCCGAAAGTCTTTCTTCGAATTTCGCCAAAGTAGCATTCCTGAGTTCGGCGATAGCGGTTTTGACTGCCTCCTCTGCTTCCTCGACCGGTTCATCGACAGCCGGACGGTCCTTTTCGATTTCAGTCTTGGAATTCTGGAAAGAAAATTACATTATCATGCTATTGTAAAAACGAAAATAGATTTTGTTAGGGAAATAATTTTAATCGATTTCGAAGCTTTCGCGAAATCAGCGATTTGGAAACTATAACATTATAACACCCTGTGATTAAAAAAGGGATATTACTTCATACTGCTTGATATTATTTAATATTATTTGTTTAAAAATGTACCTTCAGTCTTTCAATAGTAGTGTTTATGTTTTTCCCGAGTTCCGCGAAACCGGCCTCTCTGGCCGCTCGGATTTCCTCGAATTCGGCTTTCTTTTCATTGATTTTATCCGTAATTTTCTGTTTAATGCCATCTCTGATTTCTTTCTTTTTGTCTTCGATTTTCGTTACAGTTTCATTCATTTTTTGTCTAATTTCAGCTTTTTTCTCGTCTCTTGCTTGCTTTGTTGCGTTCCACTTTTCAATTGCAGCTTTTTTCAAAGCTTCTCTTTCAGCGATTGTTTCGTTGATTTTCTTGTTGATCTCGGCTCCTACTTTTTCCCATTTTTCTTTTTCGGCTTGATAAGTCGCGTTTGCTTGGGCCTGGAAAAGGTCATCAAGTAGATTAACGATATGAACGATATCCAAGGATATTATTTTAAATCAAGAATAATAATTATTAACTTTCCTCAGTCACTATCCTTAGAAAGTACACATAGTGACTAATAATGGACACTGTTTTGTTTTCAGAAAAAATTACCTCTAAAGCAGCTCTTTGTTCCTCGAAAATTTTCTTAGCCGCATCCCATTCCTCCTTCGTCAAGGATTCGATTCTGAAAAAAGTGATTGTGAACTTTTCAAACGAATTACTTCATTTAAAAATTCCGCAACTTACCTAGGATCAGTAAAAGTGAATTCAGTGATGTTGTCTACTGAAGCACCATCGGCAGAATTATTTCCGTCCGATTCCTGTTCGTTGATGTAATCTTTGATGGTTTCCTTGATAGCGTCCTTGACTCTCTTCTTCAATTCGGCTTTTTGCTTTATTTCCGGAGAAAGGGATTCTTTGAACAACTCCTTCCTCATGCTCTTCAACTTGTCTTTGACGTCCTCCAAGGCAGTGAACTTTTCAACATCTTTTGGTCCCAAAAATTCCTCCAATTCATCAACTTTTTCGATGACATCCCCGATGGAGTGCGAGAGAAGATAATTAACAAATTGTTTTATCTTGAATCTCTGTTCTTCCAACTTTCTTTGCTTAGCTTCCTTGTATTTTTGGAAAATTTCAATTGTGGCGTTTTCTTTTTTCTCTTTCCATGTTTCATACTTTTCTTTCAGAATAGCCTGAGCCTCGTTCCACTGTTTCTTGAATTTTTCCCATTTCGCTTCCCGAATCTCTAGCCACTTTTCCAAAGCCTCCTTTGTCTTGTTCTTGAAGACTTCGTATTTCACAGTATCGTCGATCAACTTGAAGTCCACGAGCCACGTTTTTATCGTTTCCGGGAAGTAGAAGTGACGGACAGAATAGGGGCCTCGGAGAGTTCCGGAGGAGTTCGTCACATCGATCACCTTGTAGTTCGATCCGTTTTCGAATGGAGGCCAATCTGAATTACAAACATTTTAAAAACTGTCATTGTATATTAGAAGAAGATACAAAGTGAGAAATCCACGAAAATAAACTTTCTTGGGGTTTTTACAGTATGCTAAAGATATACTCACCTTCATCGGGAACTCCATATTTCACGAATCTCTCGATGACCTTCGGGAAGTAAGCCAACATGTAATTCTCCTTCCACTCTGAGACGTTCAACAAGGAATGAAGTCCAAGTCCAAATCTTGTCTCATCCGAGTGATAGTTGTATCCTTCCAATTCGAAAGAATAAATGAAAGCCGGACTGAATTTTCTGGAGAGGACAGAAGCGATTTTGAAGATTTCAGCTCTCGCTCCATCCGCAGTGATGTCAGACAACGAATCTGTAATACTGTATTAAGAATATTTTCGAAAGGAAACTTATCTACCATTATCACGTTCAACAAGGTATTTGTCAATACAAGCATCGAAGACCTCGTCGGAAGTGTAGTCGAAAACATTCAAGTATTTTTGGCATTTTTCCGGGATTTCTTCTTCAGGAACATGGAGTTCGTGGGTGGTGGATCCCAGAAGAGCCTTAGCGGGCTAAAAGTTTTTTATGATATTAATAGTAATGAAAATATAAAAGATTAATATAAATATTAATGTTTGTACTGGGATTGATTATGATAATACTATTATTAAAGAAGATAATAGTATTAACATTAATATTCATAACGATAATACTAATATCAATATCAATAATGGCAATGTTAAAATCAACGATACTAATACCAATGTTAATATCAAGGGTAAAGACATACCTTGAATTCATCCAAGAGTTGGGCGAAACTCTGTCCGTAGAAGATCAAAGAGTCCGGAACAGGGCCGTCGAAAATGACACCTTCTTCGTCGGCGAGTCTCTGGGCTTCTATTATGTCTTGTGTAGAACGGCTTTTCAGACACTCAAGTTGCTGATAAGGGAAGAGGGTGGCTTCAGAGCCCCGATCTGACCAGCACTGAAAAGGATTTAGGTAATAATATCCAATATTGAAGTCAATGCTCAAAAAAAATATTATTCCACAATTACTGTCCTTGGAATATAAATTACTAGGATAGTAAATAATGTGAATAACTTCTGGACACCATCCAAGAATATCCTTCTGGTCAAGGATAGTGTTCGAGATTAATAGAAAAATAAACTCACTCCGACTGTCTTCAGAATATCCACGCTGACGTTCCTGTTCGATCCTTTCTGGATAGTCGTCTGTGGACCGCTAACAATGATTTTGTCCCATATTTTCTCTACCCCAGGAGCGACGGACAATAGGGTAACAATGTTTGCTCCTCCAGAATTTCCGAACAAAGTGACTTTATCCGGATCACCTCCGAAGTTTGAAATCTCGTTTTGAATCCATTTTAAGCCGAGGATAACATCGTGAAGACCGAGATTTCTAGGAACAATGGTGTTGTCTCCGATATCCAAGAATCCGAAGGCTCCCAATCTGTAGGCCGGGATCGCAATGATGATTCCTCGAGAAACATAATGTTCGACGAGGAAATCGATGTTCTGCATCGTCGCAGAATCGTAGAAGAACTGACCTCCGTGGAAGATAACCAATGTTGGGCAGTCCTTGGTGAGCTAAAACACATTGTATTGTTTTAAAGCGATTTGTATATGAAAGACTATGTGTTTTTCGATGGGATTTATGAGTCTTTAAACTTACGATACAAGTGGCATCAGCAAGGATGTTCATGTAGAGACAATCCTCGTTGGTGTTATGCTGGGGTGAAGTGGTTCTGGAAGTGTTGCTGGGGCACGCCGGCTTGTACTCAGTCGCGTCCAGGGTGCCGAACCATGGCTTCGCAGGTCTCGGAAGCTTGAATCTCAGATGATCGACAGGAGGTTGAGCGAATGGGATGCCCTGAAACCTAGATTAGTAAAGTAAAAACAGGAAAAACCTACTTTGAAGATGTGTACTCTGTGAGCCCCAAAAGAATTCGGCTCTACGGCGTATCCTCGAGCTCTCCCGAAGTTCAATTTGACATAAGCATCGTCTTTTTTAGCGATGGAAACGGCTGGGAGTAAAAATATAAGGAAAAACAAAAATAAATTCCAAGTTGTCATGATCGAGAGAACATAAGCCTGAAAATTCACATATTGACTTTCCTTTTTCCACAAAAACATCAAAAATATTCAAAACAATATCAATATTACTCGAATAATGTAATAAACAGTAATTAAAGCTTTGTGCTGTGGAATGATAAAATTAATATTGCTCGAGAAATAAAGCACAATGTAATTAAAGCCCTGTGATACAAAAAATGAACATGGAAACAGACTATATCAATGAGAAACAAACTAACGATCTACCTCGGACAGTTATCAAAGTTGTGACAAGCAAAGATAACAGATTCAGAGACATAAGAGAGAGTATGGGAAGGTACAGAGGTCGTGATGGTAGCGGAGTTTTCGACACAAACTACGAGATCTCCTGATTGATAAGAACGATTTCGACCGAAATAAACCGCTTCCTTGTTTTTTTTTGTTATGCTCTAAGATTGACAGAAATAATAGGAAAATTCCGGAATTAAAGAGAGTTTTGTTAAAGTTGTTGGAAAACGGATATATGAATCCTCGACAAGTGTAGGCGTTTTTGAGTTTGAGTTATATCGATAAAAAAGAACAAATAACAGAGATCAACAAATCAATCTTTATATTTTCATATCAGTCACAAGCCCCAAAAATGAGGGATAGTGATTGACAAATCAGAAAATATAATTTTAAGGAAATCTTTTGAATGATGTCTGGAAATTATCGAAATCAGTCGCATTTCAAAAATCTTTATTTACAGTAGAAACTTTTGAGATGACATTTATAAGAAAAAAATTACTCAATTCACTATCCAGAGAACTTGTATTGTGTGAATAGATTGAAGGAATACTGTTCTTGGTTTTAAAATATTCTTGGATAGTACCCAGGAATAGTTTATATCAATCACTATCCAGAGGGTTTATACTGCAAGAATAGTATCCTATTCATTCGTACTAGTCACCATCCAGAAGGCTTGCATTAGGAGTAGAAATTCGAAGAACAGTATCTAAACGAAAACAAAATTCGTTTACATTACTTTCCCTAGTATTTATATGATTAATAACGTCATTCGGAAGAGTTTTTATAAAGCAGAATTTGCTCATGTTAATCACTATCATCGTTTTATCATACGGACAGTAGCTAGAAATGGTTATCCTGAACTAAAAACAGAAATTTCAACACGATCCTCGTGCTTTTACATCATTTTTTGATTTCTTTCTTCTTTTTTAAAAAAAGTCAAAGAAAAACATCTGATTTTTACGGTAAATATTCTCCTTCCGTTTGAAATACTGTAGTCTGATTATTGCATCTTTCTCTTGTTCATCATTGATCTTTGTGACTAACGAAATAATGTGCCTCGTTATCAGAAATAATTTTGGTTGTTTATTTTGTGCTCAAATTGGCTCCTGAGGGGAAAACAAAATATTTTTCTCAAAGTGAAACAAGTTAGGAAATACAATTTGGTTTAAAAATTGTACCCATAAAAATTTTAATTAAACCTATAAGTTCTTTAAGATTTGAAGATTTTGAATAGAAAGAATATGGATAATTATTTTAATATGATTTTCACTCAGGATCATGAAAAAAATTGTCTCCCTAAGCATGATTAATTTTGTGGTAGAAACAATGTTTACATGTGCGTTGTGATTTCCACCCGGAATGACAAGGAATTTCCTTATTATGTATCTTCATTTCTTGGTGGAAATTTGTACACTCGATTTTTCATATTTGTCAAATATCTCTGTGCTTCCCCAATTTTATTACAGTAATTAACCAATTTTCTGGATGATTCCGAAATTTTTCATTTTTCCACTCTTTTTTTTCTACTTGAAAAAATTGGACATAAAAAGAATTAGATTTCAAAACCATTGAAAGTCCATTGCCTCTGGGCATTTTGTGTTCCGTTTCAGAGCCAAATCTGGTCAATTACTTGAAATTGAAATTTTATAAAAGAAGCAAATGGCAGCTTGAGTTACTTGTTGACAAAATCGTCTTTTTCGTTTCCAAGTTTGTCATTCGTCATCTTTCTATTTTTCGAGAGCTTCGTCTTGTTGGTTTTTATTACTTTTCAAAGGCCATAATTAATTCCAATTTTTTTGTGGATTCTCCATAAACTTTTTTCGTTGTTTTGTCAAAGTTAAACTTCAAGCATAAAACCAATTTTAAAATAAAAATTTTTTTCAAGGAAAGTTTTAATCAAATATCTCCTAAAATTGAGTTATCACCAAAGATCTCTTTCGATATTTTGAGTACTGTAATTAGCTGTATTTTTTTCTATTAATTTTGCTTTGAGACCAGAAGTACAAACAAAATAATTTTTTCGGTCCCACAGCGATTCCTTTAAAATGACGTTGTCTTTTAATAATTATGTTTTTTCCATTTCTAATAGATCTCCCTTTTTTAAAGTGCTATATTTTCATTTTTTAAATTTTCATCTTTTAGTTTTTTATATTACTTTTTCGTTTAACTTCTCACTGCCATTATTCTTTTTAACAAAGTACAATCTATTCGTTCTCAGAATAGAAAACTTGTTCAATTTGGTCCGGAAAAAACAACAGTCGTTTCTTCTGGTACTTTTTAAACAATTTTTCGGTTCTTGCGAGTTTATTAAGTTTATTAAGTTGCAAAAATTCACACGTTAAAAGGATAAAAAATGAATCTATAAAAAATACTGAATCATTTTAAGTCTTTCCCCTCAGGACCAAGGAACTCCAATTTATTCCTTCAAATTCCCACCTTCGAAATTTTTCTAGTTTTTATTTTCTAAAATCCTTTAATTCAGTTTGTTTTATATCTATATACGGAAAATAAAAGATCAAAAATTGACGAACTTCAAGGTTTGGTGATTAATCAAAAAGTAATTAGAAATTTTGTTTTAATTAAGCCGATGTGTGGGGTTTTGGAAGAAAAACTTTTCGAGAATGACTAATTTGCCGGTCTTTCCCAAAAGAGCAGGTGCTCGTTGAAGGCGCAAAATACCTAGTCGATATTATAGCTAATCCACTTTCATTAAAACTTCATTTCTCCTTTTTTGCTTTCCAAATATTCATAGAAACCGATCCCGAGACGGATTTTGCAAAAGTCCGTTTTATAGCTAATTCATTTTTCAGAATTTTTTCGCTTTTAAAATTAGTCTCGAGACGAAGCATGCAAAAAGTTCATTTCGCAGTTATTTATTTCCTGAAGCATTTTCATCTTTTCGTGCCGAGACCATTTTTGATTAGCGTTTATGGAAATTGATCCTGACGCGAAAAATTAAAATAGATAATTTTCTTAGCATTTCATCATTAAGTTTTTCGATCGGTTCTACTCTAAATTTTTTGCTGGAAAAGAAAGCCCTAATTAAAATGGAAAATATATTACTTTTGATTAACTTTGTATCTGCAAGAACTATTTTCACCTCGCATAATCTAGGGATCCAGAGTTTAACCAGCTTATTTGTAATTCTCATCTTTGCCTCCGGCCAAATTCCCAAAGGAAATGTGTCTCATTTTATTTTTTGAATGAACCAAGAGAAAAAGCAGCTCTTGGTGCTGTTGCGGGATTTTTGACGTTATCATCGACATTGAGATTTTTATTTTTCTTGGTCCTGAGGGGACAATGTAATGACCTTGTTGACTGCTAACAGGTTTCCTTCTCGACGGACCCTCTTGCACGCGTGGCCTAGGGGCGTGGGAGCGTGCCTCCTGCGCAAAAGGTCCGAGTTCGGGCTTTTCCGTGATGAACTGTCGACTCTGATTTCATTGATGAAATTAGTCACCTTACCTACATTATCTGACCGAACACTTTTTTCCTTTTCTGAATACCAGCCAATTCGCTTCTTTCAGGGATAATGGGAGCTCACCAAAGTTCCCCTCAATTGACTCTCGCAGAGAAGAGGTACCGGGTCGGCAGTCCAGACAGTAACGTACACTCCCTGAGCACTTATAATTGATAATTTCAGGATTGAAGAAGCGAAAAATGCAAAAACAAAAGTCCACAACTGGAATAGAAGCTAGTACTTCCACTTTTAATGGATCTCTGAAAAACAAAGTGTATGTGCATTACTGTAATTTTTGAATTTAAATGTTTGTCGATCTGCAGTGTCAACGGGAAAGCGACGAAACAGAAGCCATCGGATCAGATCAGCTCCAGGTCGAATTCGGATCAACTCGCTTCTTTGAACTCTTTCTCCATGGCCAGTTTCGACAACTGTGAATTACTTTCGAAAAATCAAAAACAACTCATCGAAAATTCCTGGAAGAGAAACAGAAAGGTAATCTGGTTTCTTGGTCTTGGGACCATTTTTTAATTTTCGAAATGGGTTTTTAATTTCGAAACAGGTGTTTTGTTTTTATTTTGTGAAATCATTCGGTCTTGGAACGACTTATCTCTTTGGCCTATGGTATCTTGTTAAGTAATTAATGAACTATGTTTAGAATGGCACCGACAACATCGGGACGAAAATATTTCTCCTCATCCTCACAGCCCAGCCAGATATCAAGATGATTTTCGGATTGGAGAAAATCCCTCAGGGCAGATTAAAGTACGATCCGAGATTTAGGAAGCATGCCTTGGTGTTCAATAGAACTTTCGATTACGTCATCAAGAATATCAACTACACAGAGAAACTGGTGCAGCATTTTCAGGTGAGCATTTACTGCAAAAAACTCATTGCGGGAACTGACATCATGGAAACTTTCTTACCAGAATCTAAATTGAATCCGAAATTGATTTTAGCCAATGAGTTTTTGTACTGAAATTTTCGGTAATTAAATTCTAGCTTTTTGGTTACTGTAGAACAAAGATTATGCCAGGACTTAAATGTTATTTAAAACGAAAATAGAAGTTCTCATTTCTATTTTAATTTAAAAATATATCCTTCTAGACTCTCGGGAAGAAGCACGCCATGCTACAAGGTCGAGGCTTCCTTCCACAATACTGGATTACCTTCGCGGAATGCATGACCCAAACCGCCATCGAATGGGAAGGAGGTCAGAGATCGAGGGAAGCTATGGTTGCTTGGAAAATCCTTATCACTTTTATAATTCACCAGATGAAGATAGGATTCGACGATGAAAATACCAACAGAAGGAAGTTTACTCTTTCACAAATGCCGGCACCCGTAGGGGGTATCTGTCCCATGAAGTACTCTCCGAACTTGGCTTTGATCAAAAACAGAAGTAATAGTCAGCAATTTTTGAGACCTGTTTTTCACGATACTGTAGAAAAACAACTTTCGTGCTTCGAAAGGAAAAACGCGGATCCCATGAAGGAGCTTTCGGGGAAATTACAGCAGTGCACCTTGAGTCCCAAGAAAGATTTCCCAGAAGACAATGTTTCCGGGAAAAGTGTCTTTTTCACCCCTCCAAGTTCGAGACCGAAACTGAAGCGAGGACCCAGTTTCCCTGTCTACCGTGCTGCAGGGAAGGATGATTCCACAACCGACATTGAAAGCGATGATGACATTTGGGGTTCCCCAAAGAGACATTCCATGATCCGCTAGTTTCCTCTAAGAATTTCGAACTTCTCAGATTCATTCAATTTTGGTGAAATTGAGAAATATTTTGTGTAAATTTAAGAATACTGGTCCATATGTCACATTCACTCACGGGGAGTTTCCGAAACTAAAAATTAATTGGGAAATTCAATGATTTTATCTTTTCTCTTGATGTTCCATATAAATATGATTACTGAGCTTTGTGGAGCACGATCTCTCGATATCATTATTGTATATAATATCACAATAAAACTTCAGGAAAAATTCCAAATTTGGAAACAAGAAACTAATTTTCGTATTTTGAATCTTCTCAAACATGGGGATCACCAGCTAGGACAAAAGTACTGCAAAATGACTGTTGACGTTAATCTCCTATTAAGTGGACCTTAATGAAATCAATTTTTCTAATAAATTACGGTTCACTCTTTAGAATATCACATATCTGTCAAAGACCTATCATTGAATTTAAAAACTTTTTGAAAGAAGTTACACAAATTAATTTCTATTTACTATGTATCAGAGAGAGAAATTTCTTGGAAAGATGCTCTTCTTAATTTCCTTCTGAATATTTGTATCCCAAATTCGAGTAATTAAATTTTTATAAAGTAGACTGATTACAAAAATATAAATGATTAACAATAAGGTTTCCGCCCTCAAGATATGATTCCATTTCCTCATCATCTTCCATGATTTTTACAGGGAAACAAGAATTTAATTTTTGAAACTAAAATTCCAACTCTTAACTATTTCCTAAAGAATAACTCCTTTGTTTTTTCTCTAAAATTCACATGGAAGAATTTACGGATAAATGTTTTTCTGTATTTGTTTCGATTTTTTCATAAACAGAATAGAGGAAAGGAAAATCAATTATTTAGTTTTTAAAATAATTCCTTATATCCAACATTGATAATAATACTTCATTCAGGATATTCCTCTTCCATCAATATTAATTCTCCCAGAATAATTTCTTTAATTTCGTTACTATCGATTAAAATCCTGCATTTGAGCTGTTTTGCAATTATTTGAAAATCCTTTTTCTAAATAACATCGTTATCTGAGAAGAATTTTATTCTTATTTCTACTGTGTATAAAAATGATACATTAAAAAATCAGATGCTTTAGTGATTGTGCATCAACGATTATTTTCAATACATAATACAATCATGAAATATCAATAAATTGCTTTGAATCTATTGATGCATTAATGTGATACAAAGTGTTATTTTAATAAGTTCAAGCATTAGAAAAACCTCAATCCATCTATATATTACATAGTATTCATTAGATTTTGTATATAGATGATGACTAAATTCAATTCGTAATTTTTTCTCGTCATTTTTGATGAAAAAATTTGGCTAAAACCATTAACACCAAATAACGCCGAATTTTTCCTTCCCAACCACCTGGCTTTTCATTTTTACTCAATTAAAAGCTGAAACTAAAAATATGATTCGCAGGTGTACTTTTTCTAACATCGAAACTTATTTAAAGTTGTTCAGGTTTTTAAGTTCCGACGATGTCTGAGCTTGTATTCACTCTTGAGGATTTCCATAACCCCCTCTTAGTGAAGATCTACGCAGGATTCGTGGACTTCTGCGGGACTCTGACCGTGATCGGGTTTCTCTTGTTGATGTACATGGTGATTAAGAAGTCGAGTCCAGATATGGAGGAATACAGGTGAGTAAAAAGATTAAAACGTAAACTCGAAATAAATCAGTTTTTCGAAATGTTACCAAACTATTTTCCTCAAAAAGTAAATCCTAACACGAAATTGTTATTCATCTTAATATTTTTGAATATTGTTCTTATTTTGCAAAAACGATTTATATTTTCTCATCAAAATAGCTGAGTGTTATGGATTTAATTACTTGTGTAAAATTCTTAAAAATAGTATTACTATCAGTTTTAAGTTAATTAAATAACGTTAAAACTAATATTATCTAACCAATAAAAAATTAATATTAAGATTATTTACTTTCATTGTGCCCGGAGGTAATTGAATTTACGGTTTTTCAAAATAGTAAATGTTAAACTTTTTTTATAAGTTCTACCTGACAATTTAGAAATATGGGTTTTTCTTTTGTAATTTGCAATACGCACGCAAACTGATATATTAATGTATTAGTTTACATGTAATCGTTGATGATAAGTTTGTTTCAGATACTATATCATCCACCAACTCTGCTGGAGCTTGATCTTCAACATCCACTTGGTTCTTTGGAAACCAGTTCCCCTCTGGCCCTTCTACTTTGGGTACAGTGCTGGACCGTATTCTTTTCTTCCTGAAAAATACAAGTACTTCCCGATAATCTTCCTCGGATTCATCGCCGTCGGGATGGGGTTCAGCATTTACCTTTCGACCATGCATAGATACGTCAACGTGGAGCCTAATTCGAAATTCGGAGAAGCTTTCAGAAGAAAAATCTACATGAAATTCATCAATTTCATCATATTCTGTGCATTATTGGCTGGTGTCTGTCTTCCAATGTATCTCCATACAGATGAATTCGAGTCAGCCAAGGAAGCTGTGATAAAAAGAGCAAAGTTCATGGAGTTCTTCTTCGTTAACTACCCTTCCATGGCTGGATACGACTCTGCGATAAACGACAACATGTCTACAGTATTCATGAACGCGTTGTTGTTGATGCTGATTGGGTTGCTCGTCTCGACCTTTTTGCTTTATGCCAATTTCTTGAGAATTCTGAAGAAAAACCAACCAAATCTGGGAGATATTATTTACAAAATGCAAATGATGTTATTGAAATCATGGTCCATACAAATAAGCTGTGCCGTGGGTTTTTTGCTACTGCCTACAGCAATATCCTTCACTTTGGCAGTTTTCGGCATAAGATGGGCAGCGAAATTTTCCCTCTTGGCTATTTCCATCAACTGTACTCACGCCATCATAGATTACCTTTCCCTTTGTCTTTGTATTCAGCCTTATAGGAATTGTTTGAAAAAGAAAATTGCTTTTATTTTTTGCAACTGCGGAGCTGACTGTAAAAGATCTGCGATAGACACATATACCTCAGGAACAGGGAACTCCATGATTCCCAGTTAGATGCAGATGCAAATCCTTGTTTGATAATAATCTGTTGAGAAATAAAAATAAATGGATTTTTCCCTGACTTCTGATGTGACTTCGCAATTCAGTTTTTTTACTCTTAAATTTTCAATACTTTTTTAAATAGTTTTTAAACAAAGAAATAAAAATTTAATTTAATCGAAATTATGAAAAACTTTAAAAATACTTTGTATTTCAATCCACAAGGAGATTTTTGACAGCTTGACTGTCGACAGAGACGTTCTGATTTTCAGAAACTTGTTGGCCGATCCTCTTGACCTGACGTTTCCTCGCCATGTACTCACAACCGTAATAAACCATAATCAAAGGGATGATGGTCAAGGCCCCTAAGATTCCTACCGCCGAGGTCTAAAATAAAAATTATTGTAATAAGAATAAGACGTATAAAGGTATGGCAACAAAAATAAGTAAAACATACCATTCTCTTATTGTAATAAAGATAAACATCTTCAGTCGTCAATTTGTCACAGAACTCTCCACTATAGGGCTTTTCACAAACACATTTTTGGTCTTCTGGTTTCCCGTTGGTACATTGGATTTCCTCGCAGAAAGTTCCGTTGAAATGCTCTTTGCAGGATTTACAAGAGCCGTTTGGATTCCTCTCATGTGAGGCACAGTTCACCTTCAATTCACAGTAATCTCCAATGTAACCGGAGTTACAGTTGCATTTTCCAGAGACGACTGTCCCATTAACACATCTAGAAAATGAAAGTTTTAAATAATAAATTCCTCATATTGAAAATAAAAAATACAAAACTCAATTCTACTTTGATTTTAAAAACAAAATATGATTTCTATTTTACTTAAAAGAAAACCCACACGATACTGGGAGATTTCCTTTCATAGCCGTAACTTCCCTGAACCAAGACAACCGCCAAAAGCAGAAGCTTCAAAAATTCTTCCATCTTTCCTGAAATTTAAAATTTATCCATTAACAACAAAAACCACATACTAACACGTGAACCTGTCGAGTCTGACTTTGTCACCGAGTAATTCCATTCAAATGAAAATATTTCTTGCCTGATTTCACATTGGACAAGTTTGGACCGACAAATCAAAAAAGAAAAACCACAATGCGGGCCTCTTGAGCGATTCAAGGACTGATTGATTCAGAAAAGTAAGATGGAGATCGGAAGATAGAAAACGGAAATATTCAGGAAAATTAAGAGAGAGCAGGAAACACAGAAAAGTGGAAATATTGAGAAAAAATAAAAATATTCAGAAAAATAAAATTCAGAAAAAAAATTTCGGAAATTTAAGGATTCAAAAAAAGTAGAAGAATTGAGAAAAAGAGAAAATGAAGAGAGTAAGGAAAAGTGAGAAGTATTGAGAAAAGTAGAAAAATAGAGATTCAGAAAGGTCGACCTGTTTTGGACCTTCCCGTTTTCTTCTGTGGAACGTTTTGAAGGAAAATCATCGAACTAAATTGATTATAGGACGATCGACAAAATTCCACTTTAAAAATATCCTAATTAAATTAATATTTACCTAATTTTTGTAGTTTTTCGAAATTTAATGATTTCGATCTTTTAGAATCGTTATTAGTTTTCCAAATTATTGATTTTGTCATAAAAATTAATATTAATTAATTTCGATTTTTTAAGTTCAAAGTTAACTTTATTACGGGAAACAAAACAATAAAATGAACGGATCTTTGGAAGTTTATACAGTTTCAGCTGAAATAAAATGATTTCGGAGTTTCGATTTTCCTTGGAACATTTTTTGAAGTAAAAAATATAGTATATCTGAGAACTGTTCCTTGATCTGAGGATTTCAGTGACGGATTCCTGCGAGAATCTTGTCGAGCTCCAACTTGATGGTTTCTGGATTCGCCGCCATATTTCCTCCCATCGTCTTAAAATCAATATTAAATCGTGAAATCTCTTTTGCTTCGAGATGAGAAATTTTAAAAAGATCGGTCTCGTCACGAAAACTCCTACTCACCTGGACGAGGGCAAAAGTACCATATCCAGGAGCCTTCAACCCGGGAGCGAGAAGAGGAGCGTCGTTAGGAGTCTCCGGAATAGGGTCGGGCTTACAGGGCGAAGAGGAAGATCCACAGGGGTGTTCGAAGTACTCGATGGCTCCTCCATTTCTAGAAATTAAGCTTTTCATTAGATCGAGATTACTGTGGAGGAGGTACCGATAGCAACGACGAATCATGTGGGAGTCGTTGTCGATGTCGTCTTGACCGATAGCGAGGTCTTTGTGCTCGTCGACGTAGCAACCTGGAAAATTGATCAAAATTAAAAATCAACCCTAAAAGAACTCCAAGAAGACTTTTCAATTCATCTCTTTAGTGACATCTTATCCCTCAGAGTTTATTCTCCGGTGAAATTTTACTCCTAGTGAACTTCGTTCTTCAATGATATTTTATCCCTAGTGAAATTGTACTCTTATCAAAATTTGCTTTCCAGTAACTTGCAGTGATTTTGGAACTAATTTCTAATTTTTCTAATAGTATTTTTGATCACTAATTTTTTCGTTTAAAATGTTTTGAATTCTAAAGTTACAGATTATTATTGTAAAAAGTCTCTGAAAGTCACTCGCGTAAGGTTTCGAATATTTTTTTAAGAGATGAATTTCCTCACCTAAGATGTTCACTATGCCGTTTTCGCATTTGTACTTGAGATGATTCTGTTTAAATTCGTCCCCTTCGTTGTAGTCCTTTCCGTTCTTAGTACAGCCCCTTGCCGTGTTGGAATACTGTAGGTTCCCGTTTTTGTCGTCACACATATGAGTCACTTTTCCGGCTTCTTTTTTCTGGCCTTTTTCAAGAGGAACTTGATTGTTGTTTTCGTCCACGTAGTAGCATCCTTAAATTTTAGGTAGTTAGAGCATTAACGATCACAGCTGTAGGGAAGAACAAAGTGTATTTCGTAGTGAGACCAGAAATTTTAGTTCAATGATTTTTAAATACAAATCTCAATCTGTGGTCTTATCACGAAAGATGTTTGATTTGTTCTCTGAACCTTGCATCGAAGAATACCTTTTAGAATTAGTAACGAACACAATTATTCACCCTCCAAGGAACTAATTGAAAGATTAATCATCAAAAAGTAAACGACTGTTCGTGGTAGGACCAGGATTTTCGGTCCACTGTTCTGTCGCTTTCACTTCGAAAGAGAAGCTCAACACTTTTATATTGATTTTTAGACTCTGATTTCTAATTTTACGATTGAAGTAGAAAAACCAACCGATTGCTTTGTATCCGTCGTTCTGACACTCCATTCGGAGGAACCCGATCCTTACCTCCTCTCCGGCATGGTAGTCTTTCCCGTTGTACGTACAGGAGTTTTCTAAAAGTTATCCCAATATTTCTCATTAATTTCCGTAAAAATCGAAAGTTGATGCTGTCGTTAACTTTTGTTGTATTTTTATTCCTCTTAACTTGTGTGGCCAGAAAATAAAAGAACTCAGCCGGAGGCGTTCCTCCGTGGTGGGATGGCCGAGTGGTCTAAGGCGCCAGACTCAAGAGCACTGCTCTTAGGTTCGATGAACCAAGCTGGGCATTCTGGTCCTCGAATGAGGGCGTGGGTTCGAATCCCACTTCCACCAGATACTTTTTTCCCAAACTCTATTTTTTTTATTTTTTTCGTTTCGGAACCGACCTTGAGTGTAGATGACAGAGCTGTTCGGGTATGTCTCGCACTTGTGCCAGAACCCATTAGTGTTCACGGTTTCCCCGACCTTGATCCATTGCTCGCCGGCTCTCTTGGAAGTCTTGCAGGCTAAATTCGTAACTCTCAATACCGAACTTCGATTGACGACCTACCAACGACTTCCTCGACCCCGTCGTTACAGCGGTATTTGAACTTTCCACTGGGTCTGGTGTACTCTGCCCCGTTGCTTTGTTGTTTTCCTTGGACGTCGAGACAGCCAAACTCTCCGGAAGATCCGTGCATTCGTTGAGGAACTGGCTTTCCTGAAATGCTTTAAAATTAATACACCAATAATTTATATACGGTTAAAATTGCATGTAATAGTGGTTGAAAGATTTTGGTAGCTGTATGAAATGTATTCCCTTGAACTATATCATAAAAACCTTAAAATGAAAAACGTCTCCTAATGAAACAACCCAGTGACCAAAAGCCAATCAAAAAGGATAAAAAATTTGTTCCAAGACCAGTGCGATTCGATAAGGAGCAGCTTCGACAAAGACTAGATGGCACATAGCCGAAGGAACAGTTTTAGTCACTATCCAGTAAACTGACCGTTCTGGTCCATCATGTTGTTCGGCATCGTTTCCCATCGGACGTTCCTCACCCCCGTGGCAGTATAACTGTTCAAAATGGCGTAACGTCTGTTGGTGATGTTTCCGTCGTTCCCCAGCATCATCTGCATAACTTTCGGGAGAGCAGGAAGTCCACAAACATAGCTGTAGCAAGTTATGAGAAAAATAATCTTGATCCACATCTTCGACAAAAACAAAGGTAAAAGAATTTGAGAAACTTTGGTTCGAAGGCGTTGTCCTTTGCTTTTTATAGTCAAAAGTGAAAACAAAAACTAATACCGGTTATCAAAGCGTCCATCCATCTTGTCTTGGTGGAAAACATCAAAATTTCTCTATTTTTGTATTTATTTTCTCTTTTTCAAATTTATTTCCCATGTTTTATTTATTTTTGAACGTAGGATCAGAATGAAGACAAGTTTCGTTTTTACTGAACACCAAAAACCAAATTTTCAAAAACTCGCATTTATTCCGGAAATTACTCCAGATATTTTTTCATCGAAGATAGCATTTGTCAATCACTATTTTCGAAATGAAAATCATTCTCAAATTGACTAAAAATGGAGAAACTTCGAATGTTAAAATATCGTTGAAAGTTGAATTTTCCGCACTCTAGACGTTCACTGTCATTCTGTATTTGCACTTTAAATAATTCTGTCTGATTCCGTTCCTTTCGTTGTAATCTTTTCTGTTCTTCATGTAACCGCTGTTGTGGAGCACTGCAGTATCACAAACAGCTTTTCCAACTGAACTTTTTAGTATTTTCACGATCCTTTTATTCTCACTCTCGAACTTGGATAATTAAACTTTCATAACAATTTAATGCAAAATTATAAGTCAGTTGCATTTTCACCGTAATTATTGGTAAAGTAGTATCTGTCTCCTTTTTGTTCAGCTCCTTCGGATGATTTCAGATACCTGTAATAGGCAGATTCTTTTTGTCGTCACATGAATGAATCACTGATCCTATTTCTTTCTTCTGACCCCTTTCAAGAGGGACTTGTCTGTTCTGTTCATCCAGGAAATAACATCCTTAAATGCCCATTAAATAGTTAAAAATCATTAAATCTATGGCTAAAGAATTATCCTTCTGATAGAACTAAGATTTTCAATTCAGTACTTAATATTTTAAAAATAAATTTCAACTTTTGGTACTCCTAAAAAAGGTGTTCGATTTTGCTGTCGACCTTTGTTACTAATCTTCCCAGGAATTATTTTCAGGAAATAATGTAATTATTGGTCTTCTAGAGAATTAAAAATCAAGCATAAAAAATAAATAATCTTCTGTGATAAGACCAGAATGTTCAATTCAATGGTTTTCTTTTTTAGTCTTCCAGATATAAATCCCAATGAACATTCTACCTATAAGTTTCTGTTTTTTATTTAATTAGAAAAACTAACCGATGACTTTGTATCCAGTTAACTCACACGTCATCCTGACGAATCCGACTCTTATCTCCTCTCCGATATGGTACTCTCTTCCTTTGTAAATGCACGACTTTTCTAAAATTTACCTCGATATGTTCAGTCAATTTCCACAAAACCAAAATTTGGCATTTTTATTTCTTTGGTGGATTCGAGGAACAAAAGTTCTGGTGTTAATTTGTTATGGAATTTCAAGTGGAAGAGGTTCAAAACAGTATTACTAATATTAAAAGACCACTTTGAGTAAAAGCCATCCCCTTATTAGGTTCAACGAATCCAGCTCAGGATTCTGGATCCCCGTATAAGGATGTGGGTCGAACTTAGCTTTTACCAGCTATCTTTTTCCCTTTTTCAACTCTTAATTCTAGCTGCCCCATTTTAAAAAGCTTTTCGAAAACTGATGTGATTGAAACGGATGATTTTTTTGAAAAAGACACGGTGAACTTCTGGAAAAGAGACATTTTCTTAATTTCATTAGTAACCAGTTCTAAATCTTGTCATGTTGAAACCAACCTTGGGTGTAAATGACAGAGGTGTTCTTATATAATTCACACTTGTGCCAGAATCCATTGACCATCATGGTTTCCCCCACTGGAATCCATTGTTCCTCAACTCTTGGGGATCCTTGACAAGCTTAACTCGTTACTCTTAATATCAAAATCCTTTGATAAATAGCTCACCGACGATTTCTTCGATTCCCTCTTCGCATCGGTATATGAATCTTCCACTTGGTCTAGTATACTCCGCTCCACTCATCTGGTGATTTCCTTCGAAGTCGATACAGGCAAATTCTCCGAAAGGTCCATACACTTGGGGTACTGGGTTTCCTAGAACAAGTTCAATAGTTAAAACGAGCTATTTTCTGCTATGTGAATGCTCCTCATAACCACTGTAAATTGTATTTAAAACAGTATTCAAGATTCAACAATTTTAAATATTCCTAAATTGATATTTTGGTAATTTACACATGGTGAAAATTACGTAGAATACTGATCAAAACTAGGAGGATTTTAAAGCTACTACTACTAACAATGTTAATATCAATCAAACCAACCACGTTCGTCCAACAAGTTAGTCGCTCTCGATTCCCATCTGACGTTCCTCGCTATCGCAGGGATATAATCACGCAGAATACTGTAATGCTGCTGAGTGGAGTTTTCTTCCTTTATTACCACTATCCGCATCACCTTTGGAAGAATAGAGATCCCAGAAACATAGCTACAACAAGCTACGAGGAAAATAATCTTAATCCACATTTTTTATCAAAAGGAAAACCAAAGAACTTAAAACGAATTTCCGTTCGGTGTTGTATGTCTGCCTTTTTATGGCCGAGTAAAAGCCAATACCGGTTATTACACAGATCATTCATCTTTCCCATCAAGGGTATCGCAATCTTTCCTTTCAGATGTTGGATGTCAGACTTTTTACCTGGGGAAATCTATCATTTTAAAATTTGTTCCCGAATTAAAGATCTGTATTCCTCTTGGGAACTTGGCATTTAGATCATTTTTGTTTTAAAATTGATAAAAAATCTTAAGAATCTCAATTAAATATGATAAATATCGACGGATTTCTAGAAACTTTAATATTTAAAAAACTAATTTCTTCCTCGAAAGTGATAAATCGAATTCAGATCTCTCATAAGAAGTTCAATAAATTACCGAAAGGGATTTGAAAAATCTAAAAACCACAATTTCTCAAGTTCCACGGTCAAAAAATAGGGAATTTATTTATTCAAATACCACAGTCCTACTGGAATGTTCAGTTTTAATAACTCCCAACTTCCGTCAACGAGAAACTCGACTAGGCTTCGTTGTCTCTCACTAGAATCACAACGCTCGAAACAAGACCAGCTTCCTTGAAAGTTTGACCAGGCAGATTTCCATCTTCCACCGTCCCGAATTCCTTGTACCAATCAGGAGCACAGTTCAGCTCCTTTCTTGGGTAACTAGAGAGCAAAGTGAAGTCTTCAGGGCATTTCTCATGAACCAGGACAATTTTGAACAAAAGCTGAAAAAAGAAAATTAAATTTCGATAAAAACCAAAAACCAACTGACCTCCAAAGTATCGTCTTCCGAAAACTTTCTATCGAATTTTCCTCCAGATGGGAATCTGATACTCACTCGTACAAAATCGGAATTCGGTTCTTCTAGCTCATCAACTTCCGATTTTATTTTTTCTTTCAATTCTTTAAATTTATTTTGTTTTTCTTCCAATTTACGTTGTTCTTCTGCTTCTCTTTGTTGACTTTCGATTTTTTCTGATTCTAATCTACGACGTTCGGCAAGCTTTCGACGATCTATAGCCAGAGCTTTCATATATTCCTCTTCTTGTTCTCGACGTAGACGATTATCCATTTCTCTTTGAGCTCTTTCATTGAGGATCTTGTTGAGGAATCGCTGATTTGCATCAATCCCTCTTTGGAGGTCTTGGATGAGAGGGTCGACAGAGATGATTCCGGAAACTCTTGCTACACACGCCAAAGATCTTTCTCGCATGCAAATCAGAGCAACGCAAGGGAAATTAGTGATCCTCAAGGCTTGAGTAACTGAAATTAAATAAATAGAATTTATCAGTCTTAAAAATGAATTAATAGAAATTTCAGAAATACTCACCCATATGACCCTCTTTGGTTCGTATATTCGTTCCCCACAAGAGAGTTCTATTATTATCCAAGAAGTTTTTGAAAGTTGAAGTACAAAGGGTATTCCTCACAAACTCATTCGTTTTTTCGTGAGTAGGATTATGCAGGTACACAACCAAGAATCTCACAGCAGCTCTGGCTTGATCTAGTGCGTTACTGTAAGGTACATGAGTCCAGGGCAGCTGTTCAGTGACATCGCTGTATTTCGTCTCTATCTCTTCTCGGAAGTTCTGGGCGTCTTCCTCGGGTGATGTCATAGCAGGGAGGAATCCTCCGAAAAGCCCGACTGAAATTAATAAAAATAATTAAGAATCGTCGAAAAGGTGATTTCGCTAATAGATGTAATATGGAATTGGTTTAAAACGTTAAGAAACTTACAAACAAAAACGAAAATCTGTCTGATTGAATGATAGAAGAAGAAAACTGGCATAGAAAAAATTCGTCCGAACCAAACAGTCCAGGAGTTTTCATCCTCCGGTCGACGATTGACAGTTAGAGGAGTTGGAGAAGATGTGGTACTACTGACGGAACTAAATACGAAGATAAACGTATTAACTCTACTATAGAAATGAGCTACCTGGAAGTCGTGTCCACTTCTACGCTCTGGGGTGGGGAAGGCGCCGGTGGTCTTCGTCGACGAACTTCAGAAAAAGGTTCCGGAGCTTCTGCTTCATCAGATGGCCCAGTCTGGAATGAAATTGATGTGGGAATAGAAATATTTTGTGGGAAAACTCACACTTAAGAACCTGTTTATAGCATTTTGCAGATTTCCATCGGCCTGTTCGATGCATATTTGAGCAACTTGATCATCAACCGCACAAATTTCCTGGAAACTCCATGTAAAATCCATATAAAGACTGCATTTAAAATCTATACATGGGGACTTTATGTAAAATTCGTATATGAAGATTTCACATAAAATCAATATATGAGGATTTCATTTGGAAATTGTACATGAATTTTTTTAACGAAAAAAACAAACTTTGAATTGCTGAATTAACTCATAATAAGGATGATTTTCATCCGAAGTACCCGCTGAATCAGCCATGATGTAGTTTTCTAATACCTACAAAACAATATTTAGAATCAATATGGAAGAGGATTATGTGAAAAGATAAAAACGTGATGACGAAATTTAGAATAAACTTAAGACGACGTGGAAAAACAGTGCTCCGAGCGACACCGGCGAAAACGAAAGAATTTTCCCAAAACGAAAAATAAAAATCATTCTCGAAAAGAAAAACCCCAAAGAACCTCTTTCGCTTTTTCCTTGGGAATATTTTTAAATTACTTTCATTTTTTATTTTAGAAACCATGGCTTCTGAATCCACTACATCGAGTGATCCCAGGTCCAAGCTGAAATCTGACAACCTGGAATTTCTTTCTGAAGGAGATATTTATGTCGACGAAAAAGGAAAAAAGTATCGTGTCCACAAAACCATCATGTCTGACCGTTTCATAGGGGGTCCTCATGGCTTAGGTAAGTATTTTTATATAAAAGCTATTTCGTTAAAAAGCTGTTAAATTAATTTTATTTTGTTGCAGGAGATCCAGAAGACAGGACACTCAGGAGAGTCGAGGCTGACGTCGTGGTCCCGAACAAGATGAATCAAAAAATCGAAAAAGAACTTTGTAATGATTACTACATGAGTAAGTTATATGTATTAACAAGTACAACTTCCTACATATTTAATATAAAAAGTAGTTTTTTAGATTTAATGAGGCAATTAATTTTTCTAGTAGAAAAGTAGTCCTTTAAAATTCCTGATGGAAAGATAATTCTCGAAATGTTTACAGAACTTGTATCTTGTATGCGACAGGAAGGCGGAGCTGCTGGACTTTACAAGTGTGTCCCGGAACGTGATTTACTAAATGACTGCAAAAAGAAATAGTAAGCTTTTTATTCCAGAACGATCTTCATATAATTTTTAAGTTTCCTGGATCCGAAATTTCGACAACAAATGACGGAAGAATATTTGAACGAGAGGGCTGAAGTGAGGAGAACAGGGATGACAGTGAAGGAACGAGAGCTCCAGAAGTACAGAGAATGGAAGAAGACCCAAGAGCAAAATAATAGGTAACTCCACTTTTCCGTCCGTATAACTTCATAGTCATAGTTGTATAGTTAATAAAAGATTCGAAATTCTCGAAAAACCTTCACACGTTTCCTAACGTTTTATATTTTTATCTTTTTACTTCGACTACGAATTTTCTCCAGATGATGTCTCCTTCTATACAAGGGAACTCTCGGGAAATGGAAGAAAATTCTCGAGATTCTTCTGAATCTGGTTCTCACTCAGCGAGGAAAGAGGAGCTCTCAGAGAGGTCTGTCTATGTGGCTAATCCAAGTGAAAAACCAATTCCAGTTTCGTTGTTGAATGAGGAACTTTCCAAATTAGGCAAAACAGAGAAGGTTATTGTCGACAAAGAATGGCAGAGATATGTAATTTTCCGATTTTCGTCCAAAGAGGAAGCTCAAAAAATCTTGGAACTCGGCAAAATCGAAATTGATGGAGTATGTTTTAGTTTTTTAATGTTTTTATTTTATTCCGTGGGATTTAGGAAATCTTTTTGCTCAAGAAAGCCAAAATGAAGGAAGATCCTAGTTTTCACCAACAAGAACTCAATTTCGATCAACTTTCTAAAGTTCTTTCGGAATATCCAGAAATTTCTCTCGTTGACCAAATGACCATTTTGAAGACGAAATTCGGAATTGACGAAGAAAACGTAAAATTTCTATTTTTATTTTAGGATAATTTTAATCTTTTTCAGAGAAATTCGAGATTAAGAGTAACGAAGTTTTTGGAAAAGCATTTTTTGGGTTTTTTCGCCGCAGAAGTCAAATTCAGAATGTTCGGATCCTCAATCACTGGACTAGGAACGAAGTTTGCAGATCTCGATTTAAATTTCCTTGTTTTTAAAGACGAAAAAAGTTCCTCAGAAAGGAAGAAAATAAGGACGCCAAATGAAATAAGAAATATTCCTCTCTCAATTTTGACCAAAGATGGACTTTTGTGGGAAGAATATCAGCAACTGGAGAACAAAGGTAAAAACCAACAATCAAAAAATTTATTAATTTTGAATTCTTTAGTGAAGCAAGACCTTGTTTACCGTATCCTCCAGGACATCAGTCATAGGATAGGAATTGTTTCAAACGTGAAATTTATAAAAAGTAAAGTTCCAGTTGTTTGTTTTATCTTTCAAGAGAAATTTTTTTGTGAAATTTCGATTGAAAATGAATTTTCTGACGTCAAGGCAAACTTGATAACTAACTTGATCAGGGATAAAAATGGTGGGTTTTTAATTTTTATCATTTTTTAATTTTAAATTCTATTGATTTTTTCCAGAAATCTTATTGAAAGCTTTGTTCGTTCTTCGTTTATGGGCTCAGACAAATGGGATTTTTGGATTCGATTCATCGACGAAACCGAAATCACTGAAATCATATGCTTTTTCTTTGTTATTCATAGCATATTTGCAAGATTCGAAATTGCTAAATCAAGTGGAAGTCAATGGGAAGAAACTGATCAATGACTGGATCGTCGACTACGAACACCAGATTCCTACTGTAGATTCAGATAACAAAACCCTCGGAAGTTTGATTTCTGTGAGTTATTCGAAATATTTTAAAAAATTATTGTGGGAGAATTTAAAAAGTGCTTTTCAGGGATTTTTCATTTTTTTGAGTCAGAAACTGAAAGAAGATTCGGTTTTTTCTATCAGAGATGCTAGAATTTATCATTGGGATGAATTCGAGAAAAACGCTTCTCAACTCGATAACAGAATTCTGGACAATTTCGAAAGAAATGTGGTTAACTTACAAGATCCTCTGGAGTTATCCCACAACGTTTGTGGATCATTGGGAAGGAAATGCTTGTCTTTACTTAAAAGGAAATCCAACTATGCTTTAGCGAAGAGAAAATCGAATCCTGGATCAATTTTGTCTTTTTTTGAACTAAACGAAAAAGAAGAATCGGAAATGGGATTTGGATTTAGAACTTTGTTTGAGAAAAACCACGAAAGTAAAGTAATCACGGAAGTTTTGAAAGTAATTTTTGAAGATGTTCTGAAATTGGAGTCAGAGGAACCGATATCATGCAAAAGAAGAAAAACAGACATGGATGAGAATTATTTCTCGCAAAAATACTCTACGAAAAGCAAAATATGGATTGGAAGAAGAGGGATTTTGAGGAAATTAAAAACGCAGTATCCTAATGAACCTATCTGGAGAATTGAGAAAATGGTAAATTTTATTCTATTTACAGCGATTTAGTTGTTTTGTTTACATTAATTTGGCTGATTTATTTGTCAACTTACCCCCTTTATCGTGCTGTTTTCTTATCTGTAGTAATTCAATCATTTTTCCAGGTTTCTCAAGAAATTGAAAGGAATTCAATGACAAAAACTCCTATTCTTGTGGTTCAAATTGAAGCAGAATATAATCCTCTTGATGGACTTATTTGTGTCAGAATCGAGAAAGAAAAATCAGATTCTGACCAAACAGTGGCGGATTTTTGTCATTTTTTAGAACAGAATATTTCTAAAAACAACTTTGCTTTGTTAAAGAACCTGATCAGTTGGCAGAAAAACGAAACAAATCTTGAAGCCGGGATCGAATCCATGGAAGTTGACGGGTAAAATGTTTTTTAATGTTGAAAGTATAAATATTTATTATAATAAAAAATTGATTGTGGAGATAATTGTTTTTGGACAATTAAATATCTGGTGCTTTTTATCTCGATTTGAATTGAGATCCTGGATTGCTGACTTTTAACAGAATCAAGTTCAATTCCGAACTCAAATTATCGCAAGATTTCAAGTCTGAGTTACATTAGTATGAACTCGAAATTTGAGTTCCAAGTCCCAAAACTAGGTTTGGAATCAATTCTGTCGGATTTTTGAATTTGGGCCGAATTGATTCAAGGCCGACATTTAAAGGTTTCGAGTCCCAATAGAGTTGGTACTAATTCGGAGTCCGAGGTCTTAAATCTGAATTAAACTGGTCCCAATTAGTTTCGAGGATTTCAAAAATCGACGATTCTGATGGGATCTGCGATTTCGCGGGAGTTTCAAGGATGGGTCCCAGAACGAAAGGAAGTTTTTTGCCGCGAAGTGACTCTACTCGCTTCAATTTCGAGAATTTTCTTCTTCTTCATTCCCTCCGATGTTTTTCTTATTGTATGACCTTATCGTTGTTTTTTCGTTATCTTATTGATCGTTGTCACAAATTTATTTGGAGAGGTCTATAACATTTTACTGTTTTTAATTAAACGTTTTTTGGGATAAAATGTCCCTTCTATTTTCCATAAAGTTGCCAGAAATTTCCCTAAGGCTTTCATCTACTTTCCCAGTTTTTGTGAGTGGCAATTTCGAAATCCTACTCTGGTTCTTGCTCTAAAACAAAATTGTCCAGTTTTGTCTGCCATTTTGCCATCGAGCGCGAAAAAAAATTGTGCATCTCAGTTACACGGAAGGATGTTCTTCCGTCACATTGTAAAAGAAAGAAAAATGAGGGACACAACTATATTGACCAAATGGGTTGTATGTATATGTGATTTGCGTCCCTCCCTTTTACCCCGCCAAATCGTGCTGCAGTCTTTGGGACTCGTCCTGCATGCGCGTTGACGCGCACCGGGCGCCATTCTATATTGTGAAATAGAGTATCCGTTTTTGGGCCCTTGACTTAACTCGGTGTTTCTACGACTTTCGGAAGATATTATACTTGTTTTAATACTAATTACGAAATCTCCGAGCTACCCTTTTTTGAGTTTCAGTATTTTTGCGTTTTTAAAAGTTGTCCATTTGTTTATCCTGAAGTCACCCGTTTTCAAGCTCCTTGCTTAATTTCTTCCGTGCCATCTTTGGAGATGTCTTGGCAGCCTAACCTTGTGTTTTCAGTACTAATTTATTTTTCAACAACCGAAAATGCGCGAGATCGTTCACGTCCAAGCCGGTCAATGCGGCAACCAAATTGGAGCCAAGTTCTGGGAGGTTCGTTCATATATATCCAATGCAGCGATGCTTATTGTTCTGTTCTAGGTGATCTCTGACGAACACGGTATTCAACCTGACGGTAGCTACAACGGCGAATCCGAACTCCAATTGGAGCGTATCAACGTCTACTACAATGAAGCCAACGGAGGAAAGTACGTTCCTCGTGCCGTTATGGTTGACTTGGAGCCAGGAACCATGGATGCTGTCAAGTGCGGACCTTACGGAACTCTTTTCCGTCCTGACAACTTCGTTTTCGGTGAGTCACTTCATCGTTGATATTTATTGATTATCTTTCTTTAGGACAATCCGGAGCCGGAAACAACTGGGCTAAGGGACATTACACTGAAGGAGCCGAACTCGTTGATTCCGTTTTGGATGTTATTCGCAAGGAAGCAGAAGGATGTGACTGCCTCCAAGGATTCCAGCTGACCCATTCTCTCGGAGGTGGTACCGGATCTGGAATGGGAACCCTTTTGATCTCTAAGATTCGTGAAGAATTCCCCGACCGTATCATGAGCTCTTACTCTGTCGTCCCATCCCCCAAGGTCTCTGACACC
>VOSG01000314.1:0-42720 GCA_009761265.1 Halicephalobus sp. NKZ332
TGATTGAGAAATTGCTTCTGGTTCCTGTTCCTCGAATCTTTGTGGACCAGAAGAAACTGATTCCCGTTCAGATCTTTCTCTGGAGTAATCATGTTCTTCTTTCTGAACAGGAGATTCGGGAACGTGTTCCTCTTCATAGTGACTAGTTTTAGTTTCTTCAGCATATTGAGGTTGAGAGGAAACTGATTCTCTTTCACTTTGTTCATATGAGGGAGGTAAATCTTTCTCCTCTCCTTCATCTCCTTTTCCGAACTTCTCAGAGATCTTTCCGTAAGCTAGAGCAGCTCCACCGATAGTCGCTCCAGCGATTCCCATAGCGATCTTCTTTGCTAAATTGGGACTTTTCTCTCCTTCCTCTTCTGGAGATTCTTGTTCATATCCATATTCCTCTTGAGTCTCTCCAGATGGATAAGGAACATCCGCTGGACGACGTTCAAGAGGCTCCTCGAAGAATTCAGATGTCTTCTGGAGAGGAGACCTTTCCGCTGGTTCTTCAGCTCCCCCGTATTCAATATCACGTTTAACCCGTTCATCTGTTTTCTCCGACCCATGTGGAGATTCCAGTTCCTTTTCGTACTCTGTTGAGATCGGTTCTTCATGAGATGCTGTTGTCGGGATTATGGCTTTCTCTTCAAATACTTGTTGCTCGTATGATTCTTTTGGGAATGTTTCTTGCGGGGTTGTTGGAGTAACATCTTCTCCTACAGGAACTTGTGATCCTGGGAATGTTACTTCTCTATCCTCTTCGTAGTGCTGGCGTTGAATATAGGCTGGTTCCAAAGGTTCTTCCATCTTGACCGATTCGCTTTCAGCAGTTTTCCTTGGTAATTGATCGAAGGAATCCGGCTGTTCCCTCTTGATATCTTCAGATTCCGTGACCTCAGGATGATGGATTTCTCTTTCGTATCTTTCGTGGATTTGTTCAGGCTCTTCAAATCTCGGCTCTCCTTGGGATTCAGCTTTCGAAGAAGTCGACATTTGATCGAAGGCCGCTACTGTCGTCCCGACGATCCCCGTTCCGATAACTGTAGCTATTGGAGCTTCATGGGGTTCATCCTTCTTCGACGGCACTTGAGATTCATCTTTCAACGATTCAAAGATCGCGATTCTGTCTTTGACAGATCCGAGAGAAACATTCGACATAGATGCCTCATCGGACTCATCTAAAATTCGGAAATTACGGTAACTACAGTAATGATTAACATGACTGTCGTCAGCACAAGGGGAAGTAGCATGAACTGAGGAACCAAGCTCTCGCAGGATAGCATTTCAAGCACTACATATCCCCTTTTGTCTGTCCAATCACCATCAACACAATACAACGAAATAATATTCATGTATTTTATGTCGATCCTGTGCATATTTATATGGAAACAAAAATAACCGAACGATCGTGCAACTGAATATATTCATTTGGCCTCAGGCCCTCTACCAAGCATAATAATCACTATTGACCGGTGAACTGCGTCTTTCCCAAGATTACAACATTAAACTAAACGATAGTAAAGGAAATGATAAATGCATGTTTTGCTTTAATGAATCTGCTTGATCGGGATCAACCGGATTTGCTTGCTGCTGGGGTCGAGGTTGCCGTCATAGAGCTGCTGATTCACCTTCAGTCTGATCAACTCTCCACCTGCAAATGAAGCATAGCTTCTATTCCGATTCCACCAATGTAAAGCATTAGTGAAGCACCTGGCGATTCATCCTGTTTTAAAACAACAACCACTATATATAGTACGGTTTATGCAACTGAACAAAAATAAAACTCTGTGATAACTGAAGAAATAATTAATAAAGCGTTTAATTTGCATAGATTAAAATTAAACTGTGTCAACTGAATACACCAACCAAAAACAAAACAAGTTTCTTCCAATTTACTCACCACGGGATTCGTATTGTGGTTGTTCGTTGACACCTGAAACAGATTCGGAAATAATATCCAACTTTCCAATTACCCTAAAACCACAACTTTGACAGGTCCTGAAAACCCAAATTTATGTTAGTTATTTTCAAGCTTCGTCCTGTGGCTAGCAGCTTCTGAAACGGTTTAAACTTGTTTGTCCAATGTTATTTCCGAACTTCATTAATGTATTTAGCATCATTATTGTACTTAGCATCAAAGTAATATTAGGCAATACTAGACGTTAGAATGACATGGGGTTTGACAAGATCAGTTCCTTGAGAGCAAGGAGCACCTTGATCTTTCGAAATCCGCCAACCGCGCCAGAGATAATTCATATCCAAATTATCGTTAAACACTCTGCTGAATCGACCGATACTCTCCTACTTTTTGTTTGTGCTTGAGAAACGAAAACAACACTAATATAAAGCCAAAAAGGACAAACGCATCTCACGCAAGCACGCTGTAAGCAAAACCAGGATTTGTTAATTTAAACTGTTAGGACCTGTCGAAGTTCGAGAAATCTCGTAGTTCTAACCTGACACGGCCGATTGGCTGGTTGTGATGACACGGGTCATCTTCTTGGAAACAACTTCTGAGCCGTCGTTGTCGGCAAATCCCTCCTCGTGGACCTCTTTCTTCTGGACTGCCGAATCTGGAGAAACAAACTCAATTTTGAAAAAAATAAAAGTTTAAAATCATTCCTTTGTGCGAAATAATATTTCCGAAATAAAAAATAGCTAAATACCTGGATGAACTTCAACATCAGGAACATGGAGACCAGGGGGGACAGCTCCAGGAGTCGATGCGTCCTTGGCGTTCTCGGGCGAACCTGAAAAAATCAAAGTAGTCAACGTTGGATTGCTGTTGGAGGAAGTAGTCAACGCCGAATTCTCGTGGACATTAGTCAACGTCGAATCCTTGTTGTGAGTTGTTTTGGACACTCCACACTCTGCCTCCAGCACATCGCCCCTTGGATCCAGTTCGCCAGAAGAGACGCAGTAAAGGACAAAAGTTATTTTCAAGTTCAGTTTGGCAACAAAGGAACAAAACTACAACTAAGGCACAGCAGATTGTTACTGATGCTAGTGGCAAACGACAAACAACCGGACAGACAAATCGTTAATGAAAGCAAACCACACTTGAGTGAAATTAGGGTTTTCGGTTTTGGCACGCAAAAAACAAAAAGGGTTCTCACTTATGTTTTGCATCAACTTTCGTTGCAGGTCTTGCAAAGCCGAGGCATCGAGTCCGACCATCCCTGGGGTTTCGGTTTCGTAAAAGGACTTTGTAGTTGTGGTCTTCCTGGAACTGCTGACGATGATCTGCAAGTCTGCATCGGGATATTCGGCCGCCAGGACCTTGCTGATTAAATCAGTCAAACTGGGGTCTGGAGGAAGGCCTGTCACAGCCCCCTTCATTTCCTCCTCTAATTCGCGCAATCTATCAACAACGGAGGAGTACTGTGGCTGATTCACCATTTTGAGCTTGGATAAACTTAGCAGAATGTTAGAAAGTGTTGCAGAAACGTCTTTCTCGCTAGGAATATTTTGTTGCGGGGTAGCTTGTGGAAGATCGACTACTTTAGCGGTCTCGATCGAATGCTCGTGCGAAAAATGGTCGCAACAGTAATCTCCCTGTTCGATCTTCTCGATCTTGACGAAATCGTCCTCTACAACGTTATCAACCACTTGATCACTATTTTCCGGGTCTTTCGGAGGTTCCGGAGCCTCTGGATTCTGCTGTTCTGGATTCTCTGGAGGCTGCTCAGCCGAGGGTTCTCTTTCGGCACTTTTTCTACGTTCTTCTTCTCCAGTTTCCGAAGGAGGAGGTGTTTTCGTATCAGGAGCTTCAGGAAAATGCTCCGGCAACAAAACCACCCCTTGGATCAAAGGCAATCCGTCGTTGTTTAATCCACCGTGGATATAGAAAATACTGTCTCCAATCTCTGAATTATGAGGAGTCACAGTAGGATCAGCTTTGACAGGGTTGGCCAAATCGATTCCTTCCGAATTCTGAACTTCGTTCTCAGGGAAACCAGGATTATCTTCAGCAGGAATATTGGTGGGGACAATCACTCCTTGAACAATTGGTTCACCGTCTGCTGAGACACCATTCAACACCAAAATCGACTCCTGATCGGTATTTGGTGTGTTCTGCAACTGTTCCTCTTCCAACGGCGACAAATACTCGTTTTCAGCTGGTTGAGCACAATTCTTCACGGGTGCCGAAAGAACCAAATTATGGATAAGCGGCTGACCAGCAGCGGTCAGTCCGAAAACGATCGGGGCAGTGGGAAAAGCCGCTGGCGACGACTCGGGATCGGGAAAAGCGGTCGACATCCTGGCACTAATCAATGTTTCTCGACGCAACAAGAGATTTGCCGAGCAAAAAATTGTCAAAGGGAAATTGAGATCTGCTTTGTTGCGAGACTCGTCATATGTCCTGGGGGCGAAAAACAAATGTTTGGCAGGGAGGATCGAATCGATGCTTTCGAAATTGAGGTATTTTTGCTATCAATTTTCAAGGTTGGCAGTTGTTTCTTCGAAAATGCGAGAAATTTGATTTCAGTCCTAAGTTCAAAACCCGAAAAGTACCCTAGGGGATGTTGGGGACGGGTTGTGCAAGAACAAAAGTATAACTAATGACAGTCTTACAACACGAACGAAAGTACGAATTGTGAGGAACTAGTGATTCCCATTTTGTAATTTTGAAAGCTTTTGTCTGTCCGGTGAAGATTTATAGTATCCAGTTATCTCAGCGGCTATGAAGAAAAAATAAAAAGTGTATTTTCAGCAGGTGTTCGGTTTCTGGCGCGCTAGCACTCTATTCAAATGTTACTGTATTTGTCGTGGAACAGGTTAAAGCGGCAGAGAGACGGTACAAATCCGAAGAAAAGCGAAATAAAGCAAAACAAAGTAAAAAAGCTAAGAGCAATCTGTAAAGCTAGAAGACCAAGTTCTTCTGTTTGGGACTACGGGGTAATATATTAAGTTCCATAGAGGAAAGGAGCTTATCCAGATCTAAGCTACTCCAAAACAAAAGTAAAGAAGGCTTAAGAGGGTTTCGGGAAGAGGAAAAACGGGCACGTGTGCTTGTTGTGAAGAGTGTCTGAGGACCGGTCCGGCTCTAGGTCTCGGGACTACTACCTCGTCTGGGTTCTGGAGTCGAGGTCTCGGGCTCCGGGGACTGGGGCTGCTCTTCAACAACCGGATGGACTTCCTGGACGGTGTCTAAAGGCGACCAAGTGAACCCCAGAAAGAAAACGGGACGGGTGCTTAGATAGAACTACAGGATAAGAAATCAAAACTAACCTGCTGATTCTGGTCTTTCTTCAGAAATCGGCAAGGAGGTAGGTGTGTCAGCCTCGATGACGGAGTCCCGGATCTCGGGTTCGGGAACGACATGGCTGGTGGTGAAGGTCGTCGTTGTGACTACCCCATCATCGGTTCTTTCTTCCTGCGTAGAAAACATGGCGTGTCTCGAATTCGTGACCAAGTCATCGTCGATCGGGACATCTTCCTGACTATGCCATCTTTCCTCCTCAAAGTCGTTCATCGAGGTTGTTCTTTCATCGACTTGGTGGTCAATTGGCTCATCTCCTTTGTACACTGTGGTCACCGTTCTTTCATCGACGACCGGGCCTTCTTCTGATTCATGGACGTAACGCTCTGTTCTCGTTACGGTCTTCGTCTCAGACGCTGGAAATTCAGAGTCAAAGAGCTTGGTGTTCGAAAAACTTACTTTGTGGCTCGTATTTGTCGAAATCTGGATCTACGCTGACCTTGCTCGAATAGGTCGATCCCTTCAAGTTTGAAGAATCGGTATATCTGAGGGAATCAGCTTCGGAGTCGAGATCGTTCTTATTCAACCTATGAACAATATCGTCTCGGCCAATCTTCCGAAGAGCACTTTGCAATTCGGCGGCTGAAAAACAAAATTAACAAGATCTTTAGAGCCAGAAGACCCTCAATCCGCTACAATTTCGCGGGAAAAACCACTTTGTTAATTTCCGTGCGGGACCGCTTGATGTCGGTATACTGTAGCTGTTTGCTTCTTTTTGAAGCCTCATTTCGCATGGTGATTAGTTTTTCCCGCGAAACAGTCGATAATTTCTTTCTCATTTAAACTAAACTTACAAGTGGCTTCAGTTCCTTTGAGATAAATCCAGATCTTCATGATCGTGAGTGGTTCACTTCCACCACTAAGCTCCTGTTTGATCTGACGGATGTCCGAACTCGGGATCTGGAGGGCACGAGCGAGTCTCGGCCAATCAGGTCCGACTTGCCTTGCTACGAAAGCAATAGGAACAGGGTCAGTAGCGTCATTCGGGATCTGAGACAGAGCCTGAGCGTACTTGACTCCGATCGCTTGGACTCGAGGTGGTGTCGAGACCTCGGGAAGCGGTCCTGTGTATTGTGGGAGAGTGATAGTCAAGGTACAGATAGGGTGTTGAGGAGGAATGTTTTCAGCACGAATTCGAGCTTCTTTCATCATGGCGATTTTGCCGGAGCTCGCCGCTTCTTCATCATCGGATTGACGGGTTTTCACGTTGAAGGCAAGACGATTCTCTTGGAATGGAAGGAAGTAAATCGACAGCTGATCTCCCGATTTCGTGATCGGAACTAGGTTTCCGGCGAACTCGAGGAATTGATGCCGGCCACTGAGGACTTCGACTTCTCTAGATTTCGCGACTTCGGTGAAGTTCTCTTGTTTCTCAAGAGTCTTGTCTTCTTTGTCGTCAGTCATGCAGAAGAGTCTCAGCTGTCCTTCAATTGGGAACGGTCTGCGGGCGAATACTGCGAACTTGGCCATGTATGGAACAGCGATGGCTTCGTTGTAGACCTCTTGAGCCATAGCAGCGGCGTTCCTCGGAGTCTGTGTGTCCATCAACCAGAACCTCGCGGAAACTGTCGTTGTGAAGGACACTTCTTCTCCCGTGAACGTCAGCTGTGTAGTTCCGGTGATGTCTTCCCATTGAGCAGGAGAAGATCCTCCTGTGATGCTGCAGAGGAGTCTGAGAGTCGGAGGTTCCTGTCCCGGCTGGTTGGTGTACTGGTTGATCATCCCTCTTTGAGAACTCTGAGGCAGTGGGATACAGAGGGTGATTGGCTTGTGGAACTTCCTTCTACGAGGCTCGACTGTGACGATGGGAGAAACCGCTACTCTGTTACCGTGGAGCTTTGTGACGATCTCCTGGGGGATCGGCTGAGCTTGGAGAGACACTTTAATTGTCTTCGTCAACGATCCGTCGGGGAAGATTGCTTGGACTTTTGGAACAACGGAGGACAGAATCACACCTCCTTCGGGTCCCACACAATGGACCTCTTGACGGACTCGGGTCACGACAGCAAAATACATCGGGAAGTCATTCGTCAAGATCCTGGTGATTCTGGAAGTATGCAAGTCGTCCAACTGTTGGAGTTCTGTAGTGTCGAAGGACTCGTTCAAGACTTCCTGAACGGCGTCTTCGGTGGCTTCCAGCTGATGTTCCTTCCAGTGCTGACCATCATCGGAACGAAGGATAACGATTTCTCGTTCTCTTCCGCGGAGAGAAGCAAAGTGAGGAACTTCGAGGATAACTGGACCGAGGAACTTCGCGTTGTGTGGTCCCATTTCCAGGACCCTGGAAGCCAGAGCTTCTCCTTCGGAGAGCGGAGGGGGATGAGCCAGTTTTTCCTTCCTCAAGTAACGACAGGTGATCCTCATCGGAGCACCGGCCTTCCTCGGAGGGATGATAACTCTAACTCCGGAGTGACGACAACCTCGCATCGCTCCACCTCTAGCATCAACGAGGAATGAGATCAAGAAACTGAAAAACCTCGATTATTCGAAACCAAAGTAAAGTGCAAACAAAGGAAATCCCAAGAAAAATAAATGATATAAACTACATCACAAAAGTGCTATTCTCCACTTGACCGTGATATATCCTCCAAAAGTCAAATCACTCCACGAGACAAACGAATGGAAAGAGAAAGAAGGAAAAATATAAGACAAACGATATATAACCCACTTTTTGCGGAAGAGCTTGCTGTAATGAAATTAATTATTAGTGGGATTCGTTGAAAGACGGAATTTGTATTAATGAGACTTTGGTGAAAATAAAAATCAAAACTAACCTTGGTCGGATTTCGTCATGGGTGATGACAACGTTGTCATCGTGGCCGTTGTCGAGGAAGCTGGAATCGGGAATAGCAGTTGTGACCGGTGCGTTCTGAGCCCGTTTGATGACAGCATCGAGATCAACGTCATTATTGTCGTAAGGTCTGGTCGAAGTAAGTTGTTCTCCAGTGTGAATGAGATGGATGACAGCAGAATCCCTGAGGCCTTGGGTAAGGCTTTCATTGAAATCTTTCTGATGCTCTTCATTATGAGCTTGATGGTCGTCCGGCTCCTCCTCCGAATCAGAGAACATGGTCTCATTCATCGCCTCCGGATTGTGAGGTTTGTAACGTTCCTCTGTGACCGTCGTGGTCTCCGTGACGACGGTGGTCTCAGTGACTGTCTTCAGAGTCTCCACAACAGAAACATATCCGAGTCGTTGAGCGATCGAAAGCGGAGTTTGACCAGTCTAAATGTTTCCCGTAGAAAAGCTAAAAATGAAAAAACTTACGGCAGTTTTCGTGTTCGGGGAAGCACCGTGATCAAGAAGATAACGAACGACATTGTTGTGTCCTTGCTGAGCCGCTTGATGGAGCGGTGTGTATTGAGCATTTGTAACAGCAGAAATGTCGGCTCCATTCTCGATCAAGAAGCGAACCATGTTGATCTGACCAAAGTGGCATGCAACGTGCAGAGGAGTATATCCAGCTTTCGTACGAGCGTTAATATCAGCTCCATTCTTCAGCAGTTCTGCAGCGACCTCAACTCGATCCTCCTGGGCACAAAGATGCATAGGAGTCAATCCGTTCTTGGCCTGACCATTGACTTTGGATCCATTCTCGATCAGTAAAGCTGCCATCTCCCGATGACCTTCTTCCGAGGCCAGGTGCAATGGGGTGAATCCGGCTCGGCTCTCGGCATTCGGATCAGCTTTGTATTGAAGCAGGAAGCTAGCAATATCCATCTGATTCTTCTTAGCTGCAATATGGAGAGGAGTATATCCGTTCTTCGCGGTTGCTTGAGAGGAAGCTCCGTTTTCCAACAACAATTGAGCAACTCTGTCGTTATTGTAGTGAGCAGCTACGTGGAGAGGAGTGACTTGGTTCTTTCCTTGGATATCGACGGGGGTTCCATGTTCCAGAAGCAGCTTGGCGACTTCGTAATTACCATACTTACAGGCCAAATGAAGAGGAGTGAAACCCTTCTTCGTCAACAGCTTTTTATCAGCTTTGTGGTCGAGGAGGATAACTGCAACTTCTTCCTGACCTTCCTTGGCCGCGATGTGGAGAGGAGTGTAAAGATCCTTCGTAGCGGCGTTAGCATTCGCTCCAGCTTGAAGAAGCAGCATACAGATATCAGTGTTTCCTAATCTGGCAGCAATATGGAGAGGAGTCTGGAGTTCTCTGGCTTGAGCATCTACTTTGGCTCCATTTCTGACGAGTACACGGACAATGTCGGTCTGATTGGCTCGAGCAGCAAGATGAAGAGGAGTTTCTCCCCGGACCGTTTCGACATCGACATTCGCTCCTTGTTGAATCAAGTAAATAACGATATTCGTACATCCCATGAAACTAGCTACATGCAATGGAGACAAGCCGGATTCCGTCGTCGCTTCGATGGCAGCTTGGTACTTCAGAAGCAGCTCAACAACCTTGATTCTGTTCTTCTTACAAGCAATATGCAGGGGAGTGAATCCGTTCAACGCCCTCGCATTCGGATCGGAATTTCTGTCGAGAAGGAGCTTGGCAACACGGACATGTCCACAGTGAGCAGCAACATGGAGTGGGGTCAAGTAATCCACAGTGACGTCATCGACATGAGCTCGATGGAAAAGCAGAATTCTCGCACATTCCACGTGATCTCCCTGAGCAGCCATATGGAGAGGAGCAAGTCCGTTCTTCGTCTTCGCAGCAATAGGAGCTCCTTTCTCCAGAAGCAGATCAACCACCTGATCGTGTCCTGATCTAGCGGCACAATGGAGAGGTGTCAGTAAATCCCTGGTTCTGCAATCGATGATCGCTCCATGAGCTAGCAGTAAAGCACAGAGATTCGTCCTGCCCCACTTAGATGCTACGTGGAGGGGACTGATGTTATGTCTTGCTTGGTAGTTCACTTTGGCACCTTTCTCGAGCAGAAGAGAAGCCACTGCTTCGTTACCGTAATGAGCCGCAATATGGAGAGGGGTGAAACCGCTTTTGGAAGTAACATCTGGGTTCTGCTCGTTTTGGAGGAGCAAATTGGCAGCTTTAATGTCGTCTTTTTTCGCAGCAATATGCAAGGCTGGAAGCTTGACTTTACTCGTGTTGTCGTTCTCGAGCAGTAGAGCGACGACTTTGTCGTGACCTTGCTGAAGAGCAACAGCTAAGGGAGTGAATCCGTCTTCTGTGGCGAGAGCTTGATTGGCTCCGTTATGAAGTAAGTAGGATACAACGTTCTCGTGGTTCTCCTGAGCAGCCATGTACAGTGGCGTGAAACCGTTCAAGGACTGCGCATTGGGGTTCGCCCCGTGCTCTACTAGGATGGCGACGATGATATCCTGACCTGCCAAAGAGGCAATATGGAGGGCTGTGTTCCCCTTCCTCGTCGCTGAGTCCACCATGGCTCCCCTTCTGAGGAGTTCTCTGACGACTTCATGGTGACCTTCTTTGGAGGCAAGATGCAGGGCGTTGAGACCGTTGGTGTTACTGGTGTTGATATCTGTGCCATTTCTGAGGAATTCCAGAACTTTATCAAGCTGACCCGCTCTGGCCGCCCTCAAAAACGCGGCGTTGTTGCTATTCTAAAATTTTCGAGATGAAAATTGAGTCCATCCTTAATTGTCTTTCATGTAACTTTGCTGCGCAGATTCCTTCTAAATCCAAGGTCAATTGGGTAATCCAATGGCCAGGTCGTCAGCAAGGGTGTAAAATGACTGACAAGTATATGACCAAGTGTATTTTTGATACAGTTTTCATTTTTCAAGAGAGCGAGTTTCGTTGTTCACTTGGTCTATTGACATGGGGAAATCTGCACATTTGAAAACTTGCGGAAATCTGTCGAAAATCGCCTTTTATGGCCAAAAAAGGCGATCGACAACAATTTGAGGCAAACAATCAATAAGTCATTTTGACTCACGAAATTATACATGCATCGAAACTTTCATGTCGTATTATTACGAAAAATAAAAATTGGTGTTGTGAAATCTTTCCGAAATGAACTTCTTATTGTCCGGAACTCAGAAGTTTTGAATACTTGCTCGAAATCACTACCGAAAACAAAAACGAAGTTTTTTCACGAAATCGTCTCGAGAGTACTTTTCAGAATTTTTTATAATCCTCTAGAACTCTTGTTCCTAGACGCTTGTTTCGAATCATACTACTCGAAAAAAGCCCTCAAATATTTTTTATATAGCCACTTGAAACAGTCAATTTTTAGCATCTTTGTTTACGTTATAACAAATGTTGCAAATTCCGAACCAAAACGGCATTTGTTTTTGATCAAAGGGTCTCGCAACGGAAAATCAAGAAATCAGGAACAGATGCAACCCTATATAAAAAAGTTAACATCGGATATGAAAGAACTTACCGGGCCTGATTGGGCTTGTGGATTCCCTTCAGCCATTTCTGCGATTACCTAGCTAACTAAACAAAGAATGATGAAATATATCCCCTGGCAATGGGTATTGTCTATCTTCTCGCAGAAATAGCAGCTCGCGCTGGCGTCAAATCAGAAGACGACGCTGGAAAGCGCTGAGACTGTTTTTTGAAATAACTGAAACAACTCTCTCGTTATTCTATATTTCAGACTCAATCACGACAGAGACAAACAGAATAGTGAGCTTGAGCTAACAAATCGAGGTTTTCCTCATATTTCGAAAATCCCCATCAGAGGAATCAGAAACAGGAACTTCTCGAGAAAAAGTGGCGATTTGCCAATGAAGAAAAATAAAAATCAATCGATTTTACAATCAGTCACGAAAGAAGAATTTGATAAAAGTAGACGGAACAGTAAACAAAAAATACAAACATCAGATAACGTTTTTCGGGAATCTACAAGAAAAGAAAATTTATAAAACATTTTAGCAGAATTATTTTGAGAAATTTCTTTGAGAATTTTGTAAAAGCCAGAAAAACTCAGTAGTTCGTGCCGTTGGCTCGGACAGGCCTATTCTTCTTGCCGTCCAGGATTGGATCGATGCAGAAAATGAGGAACGCCTTATGTGCCGGACACCAGTATACTAGAGCTCTGTTTGTGGCAATAGCGGCGTTGAAGAGGAAAATGCGTTTTTACCCTCTGTGGACCTCGCTATGTGCGTTCCAATGAGTGCTGCCTTCGCTGGTTCGCCACTATAAACCGGCCTCTTGCGTTGTCATCGTTTCAGTATGAGAAAGAGGCAAATAGAACCGCGTTTTGCTGTTATTTGTGGCCGGCCTGTCCTCAACGCCGCTCTCGACAGACAAAACGCACAGTGTTTCCGCTTTCGCTTCAACGGTTTTTCTCTGGGGAAGCAGAAGCTGTCCAGGAAAGACTCTGACTCTAAGCTCTGTTTGACCTCTATGGTGACCAGACAGACAGTGCCGAAGGGAAGAAAGTCCTTTTAGGGATTTGGTCCGAGACAATGAAAGACATTGATTCCATTTCGAGGACCGGCTGGGTGTCGATGAAAAAATCCAAGCTTTGGCCTACTAGTACATCCATAAACATGCTTCTCCCGGGAAAATTGGAGAACAGATGCCGGGGGAAGCCTAAATGCTTCTTTAAGGATTGTCTTAAGCTCTATGAATTCAGAAACAGAAATTCGATTCCGAGTTTTACAAGGATTCAAACCAATGAGAAAGAGTAAAATGAGGATGCCGGATTGAGAAAAAGGAAAAATTGGGGAAAAGAATTCACAATTTGGAATCATCAAATGTGTAAAAAATAACGAATTGGGGACGAAATAATAAAAACTAACAGAAATAAAAAACGAAATTTGAACGAAAAACGAGTAGTTGAAATTTGAGACAACTCGGAATTTTGAACTTGTTTTACTTTCACATTCTATGATAGATTGTTCCAAACAGAAATATGTCTGTTGTTTTAGAGACCTTTTGGAAAAAAATCCATGGAAATGGAGCTAATTTACTCGATTAAGGAGAAATCAGATAGGGCTTCGAAACGAAAATGAGCCGAACACTTGAATTTGAGCGTTCGGTTCTCGGCTAAAGTGCCCCTCTTAGTCGAGGAGACAACCAACAACAATATAAGCAAGCCTCGCTCTTTGATTTTTCATACACCGATAAATACATTGAATAACGATTTTGAGGTAAAGAATGTATCAAAAAATCATGGAAGAACAAATATTGAAGAAGGTTGGTGAAACCATGGAAACAAGAATCTCAAGTAAAACAAATTCTTCTTACTTTTTATTTTTTCAAGTTAATTGATCGGCTTGACTGGGAACAATCGCCAATTTAAATTATCGTCAGGGTTGACAAGAGGCAAAAAAGGAAATCGAGACAGTGGCTCGGTCGCAATTGCGTGAAGACGAAACATACATGTGTTTCTTTGAGTCTCTTGTAAACACCCTTCGATTCATTGCGAAATCAGAGAAATTAGAAAAATCAACGAAATTAGCAAAATTAAAAAAACTAGAGGAATTCCCAAAATTAAAAAGCCAAAGGAATTAGGAAAGAAAACAAAATAAAAAATAAACAAAGTAAACAAAATCAAAAAATAAATAGACCAAAATAAATTGGAAAGTCATAATTCTTTAAAAAGAAAAAAAACCCTTGAAATGAACAGGATTTATAAAATAATTTGAAAATAAATCGCGATCTTAACAAAATATGATGAACTGAAATTAACCACGGATATTAATTTCTCAAAAATGATTGACAGGAAATAAAATCGAGAATCTCCAAATCTAGGTCAACAAATATTCAAAAATAATTATTTTATTAAAAACCACGTCGGAAACTGGGAATAAAAATGTAGAAAGATTACAAAAAAATTTTCTTGCGAAATATCGATAGACTTTCAGTACACTTCTTATTTAAAAAGCTCGATTAAGGATTAATGGCAAACATCTTTGAAAAACGGTTTTTGGAAATGGCACAGCTGGAGGTTAAAGCAAATCGATGTGGAGGACAAAACAGGGTTATGAGCTTGTTGGTAAATGTTGGGAAGATATTTATCAAGTGTATTCTGACATGTACTAAAATACTGAGCATATTGCTTACAAGTGAGGATCATTGCAGCGTAGACCTCGACCTGAAAGTTACGTTTTTGAGGTTAAAGTGAAAGTAAAACAACTGACAACAGATTGATCTGGATTTGAGTGCACATAGTCCGCAGAACAGATGCAAATTGTGCAGGCAATTTCGTCAAGTCTCGAAGGTGCATTTTCTATAGGCAGTACTGCTACACCTGAACAATGGATGAGTATTTTTTATTTATCCATAAAATTACCATTAGCAGCAGTAATCGAGACAGCAGTCAAGAAAGCGAAAATAAAAATTCCATTCCACTTCATGATTAGAAGCAAAATCAGAAAAAGACCTCATAATTCTTTTTTATGCTTTTTCCTGACTTTCATTATCACGTTATCAGTCGTAGATTCTGTTTGTGTGAGTCCACCTCTCTTAGGGCGACCAGAAATCAAGATAGACACAACCCGGATGTGAGAACACACCGATGGCACCATGTATCTCCCTGGTCCCTTGATCCGATTGTATTATAGCTGCAGCTGATGATGCATTCTATGACATCTGCGAAACTCACGCCAGTTCCGGGATGATAAGAGCCTGTTCGAGCATACTGTAATAAAGAGACATTGGAAGTTTTATTGATATCCCGTTCCACCCACGGAGTAGGTGTATAAATTAACATTAAACAAAGCGAAAACAATGAAATGAAGAAAATACCAGTTTAACTTTGGAACATTGCACTTCCCCGAGATTCTGGATTTCCCCGTAGTCTCAGGACTTCCTGGATTTCCCTGATTTTCGTTTCGCTCTCCTGTGTCTGGACTCCCGTTCTCGGACTTTCCGAGAATTTACTCTGTCTTTGTCCGCAAGATGATGCATCAAAGAGCGAAAAAGTACCGGTCCTTCTGCTGAAAGAAACAGATAATTTCTATTTAATAATTGAATTCCTACCGAAAGTTGTGGATAATTGAGTGTACTGAGGACTGATGATAGATTCTGCATTTTCTTCTCCTTCGAAGTCTTGTTCAATAATATCGGAATCTGATCCGAAGCTCACTATGTCGGGAAGAATCTGGGTGAATCTGAGATCGTCGAAAGGATCTTTCGTTCTGGGAATACTGATATCCGATCCATCATCGTCGTTCTCGGATATCTGTTCTCCCATCCACTTAATTTTCCTATCGTTTGTGGACCAATCCGAAAGCGAAGTGATCGAATCCTCCGATCCAACTCTGTGTCGCCTCTTCAAGTCCCTCTCTCTCCTTGTTTTCCTCACTTTCTTCCTCGGAGGCTCCACATAATCCCCTGTTTCTTGCCTCCTCTTCCTCTTCACTTCCGCCGGGGGCAACCCTTCGAAGGCAGCGAGGAGATTATTATCCTCGACACTCGTCGTAGGAGCACCGAGAGTCACTGTTGGATCTTCAGTGATAATGTTTAGAGCATTATAGGTATTCTGATAATCATTTTTCGCATACTTGGGAGGATAACGAGACTCGTGGAGGTCAGTTTGGATGGTTTTCGGGGAGAGTTGTCTCATTGTCGCGTGATCATTAGAAATTTGTTCTTTCATGCTGCTTTTGTCTGAGCTCTCAGTCTTTATACTTTTTGGAGCCAGAGGAGTAAAATCTGCTTTTTCTCCAATCATTTTGTTCCTTTTTTGTTTTTCTTGGGTTTCTTGGTGTATTTTCGCGACATTTTCGTTGACGATTTCCTCGATTGTTTTAGGTCTTTCCTGAAGAGACTCTTTTTTCTTTTTAGTTCCGGATTCGTCATCTAACGAAAGAATGTCAGAAGAGATCGGTCCTTCCATGACCACAGCATCGTCGTCTTGCTTCAAAATAGCATCTTCAAACCTCTTCCTCGCTTCCTCCGCATCTGTTTTCCTTTTATCCGCATTAATCCTCGTCACATATTCATAAACATCCTCAGCTGGAGAAAGTGCAGATTCGCCCAAGCCGAGAGGGTCGTTCATTTTCTGACTCGAGTTAATATCAATATCTGGTTGCTCAATATCCGAAGTCAGGTTAGGAACAGCTCCATGGGACTGAGGTCTTTCGACTTCCAAATTCAAATGTCTGTGGATAAGGACATCTGAAATCGGGGAACCTCTTCTGGCTCCTCTTTCTGGAGGACTCATAGGGATTCGGGAAGAGTCCGGAGGAGGTCTCGGGGATTCCCAAGGGAATCTCAAATGAGAAAAAACAGCTTGTTTGGGCGATTGTACGTCTTGTTCTTCAACGTTTTCGTCCTGTTCTTGTGGTTCCTGTTTCACCATTGAAGGACCTGATTTCGGGACTGGTGAAGAAAGATCTTCCACAAGACTTCTAATGGGTAGAGAAGTCAGTTCTGCCACTTTCTGAGGTGATATCAAGAGTGGTTTAGAATCAGTAATCATCGATAAATCCATCGAAGGAACCAACAAATCCGGCTCCTTGTTGTAGAGAGAAGCTTCACTAGCCTCTTGGAAGCCCTGTTCCAAATCCTGAGTTTGCAAAATAGCCGGAGAATACGATCTCTTAATATGCATGCTTTTTATTCCTATATGAGTGTGAGGAAGCATCGTGTTCGCAACGCCAGATTTCCTCTTTATCGGATCGGCTGTCGATGGTCGTTCTGGTTCACCCGCTAAAACTTGCTTATCAACTAAATCCAGTATCCAAAAACCCACATCTTCTTCCAGCCGGAGAAGGAGTGTCATGTCTCGAAGGTTGATCCACAGCCTGACCCGGTTGTCCGTCTTTGAAAATCTGTTTTAATCCAAGTGGTTGTTGAGTCTAAAAACAAATCATCAACATTCAAGTAATAAATCACGACTCTACAGTAATCACAGTGGTAGCAGGGATATTATTAAAAAGTGACGAAACCAGTGAAGTGTCAGGAACAATATCAATATTATTCACTAAATTTGTATGAATAATTTGTGCATTGGGACTCGTCGTTGTATTTAAGCTCAAAATAGGTAACCCATTCGGAAGATAACCGAGAACACTTGGATTCTCTGATTTTTGTCTTCCATGTTCAAAAATATCTGTCAAAGTGATCTTAGGGGTTACTGAGAGGTTAATGCCATTGGGAGAAGGTGCATTTGACTGAAATCAAGGGAATGCAAATCACATCAAAAGTGCATAAAAATAAGTTTACCTTGGATTCTTTCTGAGATTCTGAAAGGAAAAAGTTAACGACACCTCCAGCACTGGTGGCTGGATTTTCGATAGGAGTGATGCTGCTACTCGAAACTCCATGATTCTGCGAGATGAGAGGAACAGCGTTCGCAACATTGGAGAAAAACAATTCATTTTGCTTCATTTGATCAGCGGAAATGAGATTGGCGTTGCTTACTGTAACATTGGTGGAAGGTTTCCTGGTGAGCAACTCATCGAGTTGATTTCGTTGGAAATTCAGGACTTGTTCTTCAAAGGAGGGTTCGGTTCCTGCACTACTAGAAGGGAAATTAAAAGAGTCCGCTACGGTGGGACCAGATCTCGGAGTACCTTGTGTCAGACTTCCTCCTGTGCTTCCTTGTTTTTGCGGAGGAGGTTTCACTTCTATCACCTGAATTTCATCATCCTCTTCCATCGCCTCAGGAACGTTCTCTTTAGACACAGATTCTCCAGCACCTTCTTCATCGACTAGTTCAGGTTCCAATACGAGTGGAGATTCCGGATTCTCTTCCATGAAGTTTTTAATCATAGTCAAGTATTCGAACCGTAATATGTCAGCCTCCCGTTTGGTGAATTGGTCAGAATAATTACATTCGATGGGGATTTCCTCAGATTCTTCTCCACTCGCTACACCCGGAGAATCAGCAGGAGTAACGACTTCTTCTTTAACTTTAATAATATCATCGACTTCTTTCAATACTACACTGTCGACCAGATCACAAACATACTGGACCGATTCATTGGCAGCAGGATTTACTTGTTCGAAGATATCCACTGAAGATTCGAATTTCAGCATCTTGTCCCATTCTCCACACGCTTGGAGTTCTTTGTATTTTTCGAAACACCAGAACGGAGTTTTGTTCGGAATCCCCATAGTCGAAGCAATCTCATACCAATTACTGATTCCATGCAGCTTAACAGCATCGGCAAGTTTAACAAGCTCCTCGTTTTTCCAAGTAGGAATGTTCTCGTTCTCTTTCCTAATCTTCTTCTCCTCTCTTGCTTTCAGGAATTCCTTGATGTCGTTATCCAATTTACCTGTAGCGAGATCAGCAAAATCGTTCTGAATCTTCCTGATGCAGCTTCCACAACACTTCACGGCCTCTGGATGTAGTTTTCTTCGATGAATAATGAATCTCCGTTTCTCGAAGTCCAGAGTATTTGCTGTTTCCGGAATCGTCCTATTCGGTTTCGTCCTTCTTCTTCCGAGAGAACATCCAGCGAGAGGACATTTACTGAAACTAAAAACAAAAAACTTTCATCTCAGATGTACCGTTTAAACTTACTTAGCTGCCTTGGCTTTTCTGATATGAATGTTACAAGAGTCACAAATCGGAAGTTCGTCCTTGATTGTTTCTTCAAATTCACCCGTAACTTGCATCCCCTTTACCAACTTTGGAACCAGGTAAACTGGCATCTGTTTTTCGCAAATAAGACATTCTACATACTTGTTGGATCTCATAAAGGGGAATTGCCGGATCCTCTCCGACATTCTTTCTCCATCTGTCGGAACAACCGTCGGCTTGTATTGCTTACCCGCTTTCTTCTTCTTCATCTTGTGAAGTTGCTTATATTTGACGTGTTGTTTCGTTAAGTAATAGTATCTGATACAATCATTCGTGGATTTCGTTCCCAAGCAAGAAGCAATAGCAGCGAAATTCTTTCCATATTGAGCGAACTTTTTCTGATACATGCCTTTCTCGTAGTCTGTCCACGATTGGACAAACCGGTTCAAGCTTTGAAGAGCTTCCGACATGGGATTTTCTATTATCTTCCCTCTAGGTTGGTCCATCATCAATGGGTTTTGCATCATCGGTGGAATAATGGCGGAACCGAAGACTTTCTTCTTTTCTTCGTCACGAGCTTTGGCCATGGCAGCTTCTTGTTTCGCATTTGGTCTCTTCTCAGATCTGGCAGTCCTCTCCTTCTCCTCCCTGGCTTTCTTGATATCTTGAAAAGTCCTTTCATAGATTTCTCTATTCTTATTGTCTCGATGGCTAAAAAGCGGAAAATAATTATCTAGAAATAAAACGAACCAAGTTTGATATATGAAAACAGTCAATTTACCTAAGATAGGCCAAATTTAGAACATAAAAACCCACATTTTCTTCGTATTTCTCTCAGCTTTATCCTGTTTTACTTTCCACGGCTTAGCATGGCTAGAGAACTTGTCATGGAGTATCTCGAACGAATCTTTTCTTTCCTGGTAAAAATCCTCCAAAACATAAGCTAGGGATTTGATCAACGGCCAATAACGAGCCCTTTCTTCTTCAAAGTTCACTACTTCACAAGGTTCATAGCAGGTCGGTCTTTGGCTGATTGAAAGCAAGCTGTTTTCGAGAGTATCTGTACCGCTGGAAACATCAATATCCCAAAAATCAGGATCATTCTCCTCGGCAAAATCCGCTTTGAATTCCAGTCTTTTGATATCAGAAGCTGTCAACATTAGTTGGTTTTCATAAGCGATTTGTTCGATGAGAACATCTGCTGGCATCTGGGAAGTTTGGGGAACTTCATGTTCTTCTCGATTCAGTAATTCCCTGTTCTTCTTCTGGATCTTCTGTTGTTCTACCAGTTTCTGAAGCTGTCTCTTCAGATCGTCGACTTCTGAAGCAACCTGTAAATACAAAAATATTATTATAGAAATCAGAAACAAAAATTTCAGAACACGACATCTCATGTTCTCCTTCGAGAAGTCCCTGATATCCCGAAAGAACTCAGAAATTTTAAATAATCTCAATTTTTAGAATATCATGATGAATTTCATAAGATTTACCTGATCGTATTCTGAATTATTTGCCAAGAATTCTTGTCGATACTGTGTTCTCACGGCTATTTCATCAGTAAGCAAATCAACGAGTTCTGGATCATCTTCAATAGTCTCCAAATTCCCAAGCTCGGCGAGAATTTCATTGGGAATAGTATTTTTCACTAAATCATAAACTTCTTCATCAGCTTTCTTCAGCAATTCGCCGATAATCGTAAATTTCGATGGAGACATTGGTCTTTTTGGTTGAGGAGTCCCGGTTGCAGAAGCTTGATCTGAAGAAACACCCGCTTGGTGGCTGATTTGAGGAGTGGAAGGTTTCTGGGAAGCATCTGGATTCACGGACTGAGCCGGGCTGGGTCCAGTAGTCAGACTGGGGAGCCGGAGAGAAGTAGAAGTCGAAGAAGACTGGCTCGGCCTCCAATTCTGTTGACTCGCTGGCGTCAGGGATAAATGCGGAGATAAATAACTTGCTGGTTGTCCCCTAGCGGGGTTTCCCGTACTGAGAATTTTCTGATGCATAGATTGAGGAGCTGAGATAGACACGGCCGGAGAACTCTGCTGATATTGACGGAATGGCATCGCACTCGAAGATTGACCCGTTAATTCTGTCCTCGACTGAGCAGCTTGCTGTTGAAGGGCAGCATTAGAAAGCATTTGTAAGAATGTTACACCTGGCTGGGATCTCAGTAGAGGGTTGAGGTCATCTGGCGGTCGATTGTTCTGCATTCTAAAATTCTAACCGTTTTCAGTCCTAACTTTAAAATAAACGCGGTTTAACTACAGATACATACAAAAGAATGAAATTCTAAGACAGCTTAAAAGCAAACATTCTTTTAAAAATATGTATTGACAAATAAGGTTTCATATATGAATCGCACATAAAAAGCAAAGATTTTCCGATAATTTAATTTTTACGACACAAATATTCATTAATGAGTAAAACCCGATGTAAAAATAATTAAAAGTTGCAAAAAAACAAATATTTAGCCATGTCTTCAAGAAAACGAACAAGTTTGGCAAATGTGCGCAACCAGATCTCCTGAGCCAGTTTTGCGTATTCCTGACACGACAGCCTGACATTTTTCTTCTTTTTTTGTTCGCGCGTTCTTTCACTGGTTATTTTTTCGGAAGCTTCCTTCGTCGGTCTCTTTGCCCTTCCCATTGTATCTGTTTTTTCAGGTTAACCCGTAGTAACGATCATGAGTAACACTGCAGTCAGCCGTATTCGTAAAGAGCTATCTGAAATGGCCAGTACAAACAACGTAAGTTGTGTGGTTCGATATATAAATCTAGGAGAGCTTTCCAGCCAAATGAGACCGGTATCTACATCATTCCGAATTTCGATGATCTTTATCACGTTGATGCCATTATTGCCGGTCCCCCAGATACCCCGTATGAAGGCGGGATGTTCGATCTCATGATTAAATTTCCAAGTTCCTATCCTTTCCAGCCGCCAGATGTGAGTTCCGTTTCAACGTTGTCTCTTCATGAGCTCTCTTTAGGTCCGCTTCAAGAGCAAGATCTGGCATCCGAATGTCAGTTCCGTTACCGGTGTCATTTGTCTCGATATTTTGAAGGACAAATGGGCCGCCGCCCTAACTCTACGTACAATCCTCATTAGTGTCCGTGCTTTACTCGCTTCTCCAGAACCCAGTGATCCTCAAGATGCCGTTGTTGCCAAGCAGATGTTAGCTGATAAACCGATGTTCGAAAAAACCGCCGCTGTCTGGACGTTTGTCCACGCTTCCGGTCGCAAAGAACCCGATCCTACTTATAACAACCTTGTTGAACGGATGGTCGAGATGGGAGTTAACCGTGAGAAGGCTCTACGTATTCTAAGTCACACTGGATGGGACATCGACAAGGCCACCGAATCTGCCTTTGAATAAAAGTACATTATGGGTACATGTTATATCTGGTTCTTTCGTTTTTGATTTGTTTCGTACATTGTTCCTTCATCTCATGCATGTATTTTATACGCCTCCGATTCACTACAATTCGTGATAAGCTACGATATATCCATTTCCGATCTGTCCATAAGGTTACTGTGCCTCAGTATTTTTCACTTTGAAACTTTCCTCATTCTTTGTCCAGGATGGAATCGAAGTCGTCCAACGGCCAAGCGAAACCGAAAGATACCCAGAAGCTGAAGCCTTGCTGTGTGTGTCTCGACACGAAGAAGGTCCGAGATGAATGCATCATCCTCAATGGAGAAGAGAACTGTCAGAGCCTGATCGAAGCTCACAAAAAGTGCCTCCGCGATCTTGGCTTTGAAATTTGATATTGAGTCATGTGCAAGTAGAATTAGCTAGAGGCAGTTAGATTGTTTATTTGTTATAAATATTAAAAGCTAAAAATAATCCAGGGTACGAATTGCGATTTAAATATATTTAACTGATTTGTCAAGAGAGTGAAGTCTGATCTCCCTCAGTATAGACAGTCAAAAAATTATTCGGAGTGGAATTTGTTTCACTTTTTGAGTTGAAAATATTCAAATGGTTCATCGACTGGTTACAGAAGTGAGATTTGATTTTTTCTGACAGAATTTTTAATCGGGAAAACTATTTTGGGAGGGATTTCGTTTTATTCCACATTTATGAATTATAATTGAAGTACGTTTAACTGATTTAGCGGGCGTGGCTGTAGAAGTGGGTGGAGTCCGGTTTTCCTCGGCAGAATTTACAGCTGAAGAAGTCAGAGAAACTTCATTTTGTTCCACTGCTTCTTTAATCTGAAATCTTATCAGAATTCTGATCTAATAATTATGCTTCTGTCAAAAATCCGATAATTCGAGAGCTTATTCGAAAAGTCTTAAAAAATGCTTCAGTGGACTTTGTTAATTTGTTTCTTTATTTTCTCCATTAATTTTGATTTTTCAAAAGGTGAGTTTAATTTTCAAAATGTTAAGTTAAACTTTTTACTTGAAAGAAGTTTGGGATGGACGGGAATTAACGCTTGGTGAAGTTGTTTGCAGCGCCTAATGAGATAGATAAACATGGTTTCCGTTGGTCTCGGAGGTAGAAAGTGATCCCCTTGACTTAATCCTTTTTGGCTTGTCCACTCTAAGGCCAAACAAGGCACTTCAACTTGGGGGAATCTGTCGAGAGTCAAGTTGAAGCACTTCCCAAGGAACCAAATTTGCCAAAGCAATAAGCGAAAATTCCTGAATTTGACGGACAAGCGTGAAGTGACCGCAATGAAAAGCCCGGTCGTCCGGCTTGATGAAATCGTACTTGAGAGATGGCACAGCAAAAAGCCAAACATCATCATATCCGCTTCATTGCATTTGCAACTAATTTAGATTGCTCCGTTTACTGAAGCAAGGGCGAATCCAATCGGTCACTCATTCATATTTCATAAACATATGACAGATTTGCGTACTTTTTTTAAATTGATGACAGTTTTGACATTCCTGTTTTTCCAAAACAAGTATGAGTCGTCCCTACTATTTCCCAGAACTGACTGGAATTCTCAGGACCTTACAGGAGCACAAAAAGTAGGATCTTACAGTTCCAATCCCGACTGGAAAGTCCGAAAACTTTTCAAGACAATCTTTGAGAACTCTATGACATGCTTGTCTTTACGTGAGTATTATCCTGAGAGTTTGCAGAACTATGTAAACATCGAGTTTTATAATTTTCGGTCTTAACCGGAAGTCCTAAGAGTTCTTGTTGAGGAAATTCACAGCAACATTACTCTTTATGACAGTATGACGGTGACTTGTTGACAAAATTTGATCAAATTTGGGTTTGCTCCTTCTGCTCCCCAACTCCCTGAGCAATAAACGTATTTCAAATTTCTTGAGAAATTTCTCGAAACCCAAGAACATGAAAAGCAATTGAGTAAGTGAACAGCATGTTCAGCATAACGCATTTTCGATTTGTCCTTGCGGGAGAGCCGGGTATTTATCTTTTAAGGATGTCTTTATATCTCCTTTCAATTGGTCCTCTGGGGACTTTTCTGGTGGCATTGTTCACCCAAAATGAGAAAAAGAATTCGAATAGGAATCTCAGCAAATGCAGAAAACGAAGCAAAAAGTGACTGACGGAAGTTTCTCAACAAGACGACACTAATTTGAAGCACTTTTCCATTCAAAAATTGGAATTGCAAATGCCAATTTCCTGGAACATTTTGTAGTGGCCACATCCCGTAGTGCCGGAGGGGTCGTCGACATCAAAGTGACCGGTCGGACACTGTCCGATCTCTGGCTTTTCGGGTCTCTCGGACTCGCCAGATTTGCCAGATCGGATGCGCCCCGGTGCGATTTTCAGAAAAGGATTAGCATCCGTTCTGTGGATTACTAATTGAATGTTTGTTTCCGTCTAGTTTTATTGTCTTCGCCGATCGCTTCTGCTCCTTAAGAACAGAGTTTTGCATAGATTATTATGCGATTTGCATCGACTTTTGAATGAATCTAGCCGGCTTAGTGATGGCAGAAAAAACATTCAAAAATAATCGAATTAATCTACTTAGCCTGGATTTTCGTCTTGATTTTGTGGCAACCTCTCTGGAAAAACCTCATTTAAAATTAATCTTGTCAAACTGTCTCTGTCGAAGTTTCTAGGCCATCTGGAACAAAGTCATACTTTTATAAAAAGGAGGAAACAGACATTGTCACGAAATCGTCTCGACATGAGTTTCTCAAATTTTCCAATTGAAACCAAAAAATGAAATTTCAAATTTACACGTTTCTACAGGGTCTCGAAAATATATAGGAAATACTAAAGATTATAAAAGACCATAGAATTGTAAATATAATACACATGCTTAAAGATAATCTCGAAACGAATTTCTAGAATTTTCCAATTTAGACAAAATTTAAAACCCCTAATTTACATAATTTTAAACTTCGAAAATATCCAGGAGATCCTAAAAATTGCAACCTGAATTTTTCGAAACAAGTTTCTGCAGTTATAATAAAATTTCATTTCAGGATCGAAGAACTTAACCCGAGATCAATGTCTCGCTCTCGAAAGAAGCAATTCAGTCAGAAAATCCGCAAAGGTACAAATGAATTAAAAATTCAAATTAATCTTTGTTAATTAATTTACAGGTGGTTACTGTAGCAGAAACAAATCCTGCTTATCTTCATTGTGCGGTCCCATATGCTTCTGATCATTTGGTGAGTGAAATTTATTCAGTATTTCCGGTCCGTTGGTTTCCACTAATTTCTCGCATTTGTTTGGAATCGGCGTTCCTTTGAAAAAAAATAATAAATCTACAGGTGGCCTGGACGAGGTTGTCCGATGACGCCCTTCTGACAGCCGGCACCCAATCCTTTACCACTGATGTCAGGTTCCAGATCTCGCCGAAGAGAAACACGAAGGACTGGGTCCTCATCATCAGGTAAATCAGTAAAAACCACACTATCATTAGAATTGGAAATGAGTATTAGGAAATAATCTTGACACGAATTTCTGTAATTTTCCAATGGAGATCAAAAACAGAAACTTTATTCCACACACTTTTGTAAAGTCAGAATTTGTCGATGATTGCTAGAACATTTAAAAATTATATTCATGATGAAAATCCAAAAAATGATTCTTTAGAAGAGTCCAGATCTCCGACAATGGATGCTATCTCTGTGAAATCAACACTGAGCCGATCACCACCTTGTATCCGGTGTTCCTCGATGTCAAACGTAGGTTTAGATAAAAATGAAAAGTTTTGTATCAGTTTTTATTTCAGCAGAAGAACAAGAGAAATCCAAACCAGCAGTCGTACCAAGTAATTCTTTATTTTTTAATTTAAATTTTCATTGAAACATAGTTCTTTGATCTTTATGTTTTCATTGGAATTCAATTTTTTATTCTTATCGGAGTTTAATTGAATTTTTAATTTTTATTGAATTTTTTTTCAATCCCCGTTGGAATTTTAGAACAATCGGCTCAGTTAATGGTGAAGATGGAGGGGGATTCCCTTTATCTCAATTGTACTGTGGGGATGGTCGACAAGGAACTCATGCCGACGATAGTAATCTGGACGAGGAACTCCGAACAACTCGACTTAAATGATGACATAAGTGAGTTATTTTAAATCTTAAATAAACTAGTTGTAATATTTGCAGAATATCAGTCAGATTTCCACGTGTCCGAAAACCACATCACTTACACTCTGAAAGTTCGCAAGGCCTCCGTCGACGACGATGGACTCTATGCCTGCGAGGGCGAAAGCGTCCCTCGGGCTGCCCAGATGGTCCATCTTAACCCCAACTACAGTAACCTAAATATTCTGCCTAACTTCTTGCTCACACTATTTGTTGTTCTTTATATTTTCTTGTAAAAAAATAAAAAAATACATAAATTGAATTTCGAAATATTACATCTTGTCGTGTTCCATAAAAAGCTGGTTGGCGAAATTTCAATTTCTTTCCAGAAATCAACGAAAAGCGAAATCCGTCCTTTTTGGGTCAGATCCGTTCTTGAGAGAAACGAGAATGTGTTCAATTCCATTTTCATTCCGTTTTTCTTGCTTTTTTTCTGTAAGCAACTGAACTTGCGTAATGTTTGAATCGGGATTGGATCTGTTTCTTTAAAGTATTGATAGCGACGGATCCACTTTGAAGTAACTAATTCCGAAAGATTTTCTAATTTCTTTTCAGACAATGAGGTGGCTTTTGTTTTTCGTCTTATTCTTTGGAACATCATGGGCTCTAGAAGACGTTTTCTCCAACGGTCTTGCTAAAAGTAAGCTTATGCAATTATTCAAATAATTAATCCCGGAAGTTTAGTTTGCAAACCTGTGGAGAAACCACTGGATGTCCTGTTTATCCTCGATGGATCTGGCAGTGTGGGTGGCCCGACCTTCAACACCCAGCTGGAGATGTTGAACAAGGTCATTGAACTTGTCAACGTCGGCGAGAACGAGACCCAGATCGGGGTCTTACAGTACGCCTCCTACACCTTCACCGAATTCAGTTTCAAGACCTATCGAGTAATAATTCGGACTATCAATTGCTAATAATTAATTTTTGTAGACGAAGGAAGCTCTTCGAGCAGGAGTGAAGAAAATCCGTCACAAATCAGGAACCACGAAAACAGGGAAAGCCCTGGATAAGGCTCATCAGTTATTCAATGACGTCAATATGGGTTCCAGGAAGCTGAATCCAGACGTGGCTCGAGTCGCCATTATTGTTTCTGATGGACATTCCCACGACGATCCTTATCCCAAGGCTCAGAAACTGAGAGAAGCCGGAGTGAAGATCATTGCCCTAGGCATTGGACCTCACATCAATATGAACGAACTCGTCCAAATCACCGATAACCCAGACTTTACTTTTTCGGACTTAACTAACGCTGCTTCGTTATCGAAATTCACGACAAGTTTCAAAAAATTAGCGATTGGCGAAGAGTGTCATTTCGCCAGAGGCGAAGATGGAGCAGAAATTACTTGCTCAAGCAACTCCATCAAAATCAGCATTTCCACCGCTAATCCTTTTGCTGGTCACCTTTATATTGAGGGACAATTCTATGATCCCAAATGCAATGCGAAATCAAATTCAACTGAAGTAGACTTATCAGTGAATTTGGCTGATTGTGGAATTAAGAGGCAATTCTCCGTTAATCCCCGTGGATTCTTGTTCGAATCAAAAGCAATTCTCCAATTCCATCCGAACTATGTTACTCCTCTGGACAAGAAATTCAATCTCAGATGTTTCTATCAAGACAAGTCCCACGAAGAAGAGGAAAACGAAATTGACTGGGAACTTTTGAAAGATCATGCTCAACTCAGTACTCAGTAAGCTTCTGCTTGAAATTTATTACTGTAAGTCATTTTTCAGGAAAAAAAAGATGCCATGTTCTTATAAAGTGGCTCCAATAGATTCGGATAATCAGGAATGTGGAGTCAAGGACAAAATGTCCATCGGAGACAAAGTGATCCACAAATGGGAATGCAGCTCGGATAATTTCGACACGTACCAGTCCATGCTTATCCACAGTTGCTTCTTGATGGACGTCAGAGGCGATGTTGAGAAGTTGCTCATCGATGAAAATGGATGTTCCCTGGACGAAAACATTATCGAGACCCCAGATTACGGAAGTCCTTTGAGTGTCTCTACGAAAGGGATTATCGTCAGTCATCCAGACAGTCCACTGATAAAAATCCGATGCTCTTTGAGATTCTGTGACAGATTAATGGGAGAGTGTGATGAGATATTGCCTCCAAAATGCAGGAAGGAGTTCCAGAAAAGACAAGCAGGATTCCCCGTCAGCATCACCCCCCTTGGAGAACCTCAGATCCTGACTTTCGATCATTCCAAGATCAATAAAACAAGTAGGTTGGTTTATTAATTTCATTATTTCAGAAAGTTTCAGGAGGATTCAAAAGAAGATTGAATGTGGGACAAAGCGTCAGTTTCTCCGTTCCAACGAAAACAGAGACGAAAGAAAAGTAAATTTTCCAAATAAACTTGTTTAGTAATTGTCTTTAGCCCGAGGATAGTCATTCCCGTCAGACACGCTGATGTCAAACTAAACACTCAACCGGTCAGGATCATTTCTCGAGAAGAAACCCCAGCTCCAAAAGACAATCTACCCACAGATAAGCCTAACACTGCTTCCACTAAACCCATAACTCCAAGTACTACCACGGCACCTGTAGTAGAGTATGAAGAATACAGCGTCGAAGTTGACGACGTGGAAGTAAACGAAACTAACGAGTCAATCAAAGGTCCTGATGATCCATTCCAGGAACAACGAAAGCTCTCGAAGGAAGAGCAGGCGGCACTAGAGGTAAATCCGGGAGACCAGAGTGGCTTGCAAGATCTCCACTTTCAGCGCGAAATCCTCAACATCTCTCCTGAACTCGACGACACCCTAGTTTCGAAGATGAGTACCTCGGAGATTCTCCTCGAATCCCAAATGATTTCGGTCCAACTGAGGCAGCCAGACCAATGTCCCAACTAATCAATTCAGGACTACATAACGTGCAAGCAATTTATTGAAAGACAGAAATATAAATATTCTAAATCGAATCAGGATAACAAATTTCATAATAATATTTCTGCAAACAAACATTCAATTACCTGAGCAGAAGAGGCACATAAGATTCAGTTATTACAACACTTTTTCTTTCTACCCCCTTGGGCTCTGTCGTTCACCCTGATGCCCGAGTTCGCTGACGGAGCATTCGTCCCGGATCTGAGTTTGGCGTCAAGAACTAATTGAGTTATGGCATTAAACATCTGCAAAATACGGATATAGAACCCTACATCATGATAACCAACCTCTTGGACATTCACGTTGTCTTTGGCGGAAGTTTCAAAATATTGTACTTTGATAGTGTCAGCTAAGTGATGAGCATCGGCTTCGTCAACAACTCGGTTCCCACGGTCTTCGCACTTGTTGCCGACCAGGATTTTCTGGACACTGTCGCAGTTGGCTTCGATCTCCTGTAGCCATCTTTTAACATTGCTGAACGTTTCCCCATTCGTCACATCATAAACAACGATGACTCCGTGGGTACCTCGATAATAGCTGAAGCGAAGTGATTCATAGGTATTGTTTTGATATATGGAAATTAACTCACGTTGACGTAATCGTCCTGAATCTCTCTTGTCCGGCAGTGTCCCATATCTGGAGCTTTATCTTGAGGTCGTTGACTGTGATCGTACGTATCTTGAAGTCCACACCAATGGTAGTGATATAGTTCTGTGTAAAAGTGTTGTCCGAGAATCTCAATAGTAAGGAACTCTTCCCAACTCCTGAAGCGATATATCATTATTAATAGTAAAATCTTGTAGCAACTCAGGAAATTCGTTTTATCCAAGGAAAATCAACTAACCACTGTCACCGATGATCAGAAGCTTGAATAAATGGTCATAGTCTCGCGGACCGCCAGCGGCAGTCGACGCCATCAAACCACAAAATGAACACCGCAGACGTCTAAAAATCAATGATAAACAATAGAAGGAAGTCAAGATACACTGCAAAAAATCATGGATCCGAAATGGATGGAAATAAAACAGTCGGAAAGAGAAACGGTCTATCATTTTTCGCGTTGTCCTTACTCGCGCAAGAATGGCAACAAAAAAGCTCTGCCAGTTCTCGTCGACTCGACTGCTCTTTTTCCGCGTTTTTCGAAATGCGGAGAATGAAAGACTGACTCAGACGAGCATAAAGTACTTTTTTATTTTTCCGAATTTAATTCCATCACTGAATTAAATGCTGAATCCAAGTGATAACTCTGAATCCTTTATTTTAATGTTTATATATTGAAAGTCTGTTTTGCCCGTAGAAACGATATTCCGATGACTTAGAATCAGGTCCTGAAGGGTTCCAATTGCGGTAGCCCCAAATCAATGTGATTGACCCAGAAATTAGCACAAGAACTGTGATAGAAGCAACTAGAGAACTCCAAGCAAGCAGGATCCTCGTTAGGAACTTGTTGAAGACAGAGATAGCACGTCAGGGTTCCTCTATGACCGGATATGGTGCCGCTCGTTTCCAGCTCGGTTCGTAAAGCAGATTCAACTGCGTTGTTTTCCTTCAGAAAAGTCTTCCAAGCTTTCAAGCATTCTTTGGCATCTTCCATGAGTTTCTTCTCGGACGGTCTGTACTTGTGGACCGATATGGCGACTCTGTTCAGCATGTTCGCGATGGCTTGGACGGCATGGATAAATCTAATCCCTTGTTCCATCATAACCACTTCCGCCGCAGCCGACGGATTTTGTCGGAGCAAGTCGATAGATTGGTAGATAATATTCGTGGCTTCTTGAGTCACTTTCTCCCACGTAACTAGATACTCGTCTTCTTCCGGACCTTCACGTAAAATAGCATATGGGTCATCTTCATGTGGACTAGTTTTCGCTAAATGAATAAATATGTGAGTAGGCCCAGTCGAGAGAGAACTCACCTGCTTCCTGAGGGATATTTTCATTGATCGAAAGATCCAGATCTAGAATATCAAATGCAATGGAGTTTCTTTTTGTTTCTTGCTCCGGAATTGTCGAGAAGGTGTCCTCGGTTGCCGAGAAAGTCAGACCTCCAAGGAGATCATCTAATCCATTGTTATTTTGACCTTCAATTTGCCTTGATTTTTCTGAAATCTCTGCTATTTTGAGAAACATTATTCATCTTGCTTACCACTGTCTACCAATGTTGTGGGAACAAATTTCGCATTCTTGTTTTTCAAGTTGAGGATATTGTCATCCATGTCTCTGTTGGTTCCCTGAATCTGTGAAGCCTTTGTTTGCATTTGAAGATTTGCAGTGTCTACAAACGTCTTGTTTCCGTTTTGTTGTTTTTGAGCAGATTTCCCAACACCACCAGTCGTGAATGTTTGCAGATGAGGAATGGGCAACGTGTTGACTCCGCACAGAGCTGATATCGATTCACCCTTCTGGAACGTTTAACTCACTTTTTCATATATGGAAATAACGAACCTGAGCTAAAGCTATCAGAGCTAAGCAACTAAAAAATTCTTGTCTCGTCAACTGTCCAGGAATGCTTCTGTTCACCATGTTCCATATATTGCTCAACGAATCCTTAGATAGTTCAGACGTAACCATGAGATTATACACAAGCCCGGTGTTGGGTAACTGGTTGGAAGATGTCGCACCACATTGGGCCAAACAGTCCTTATAAAACTTGGGTACTCTGCTTTCCTCCAGAAGTACCGGTGGCACGACTCCTCCACTGGCTCCATGAACTGAAGTTTTATTGATTAAATTATTTCGATAAAAATAAAAGGCAAACCATTTGCTGGGATCGACGGTGTATTTCCGAAAGGAGAAACCTGGGATTGGACAGCGGAAGAACCAGCTTTACTAGAACGAGAGAAAAAGGACCCAGACCACATTTTGGACATCGTGATGAAGTTTAGCTAATAGGAAAATTACCCGGAGAAAAAGAAATATCCTGATATGAGAGAATGCTTCAATTAGCACGCATTATCTTCGAAATTAACGCTAATTCACCTTAGCAACACAACCTTTACCAGGACCAAAATGACAAAGACACTGTTTGTCGTCTTCCGTCAAAACGCGCGAGTGCGTCCGTCAAAACGACGTCGAAAACAAGAAACTCAATGCTCATGCAAATACCAACGGGATGGTAGAAAAATAATTATAGGATTTATTGGAAATCTTGTTAAATTCAATAACATGATAAAAAAGGTTCCTGAAGAATCTGAACATCTGGGAAATATTCACTTTACAGTTGAAATGAAAATAGATGAATAATGCTTGTGCATTTGTGTTTATTGTTTTTATATATGAATTTATTTTGAGATTTTAGAATAAAGCAAATAAAAAATATAGAGTTTAACACGTATTTATCAATTACCAGTTATTCTTTCGAAAGTTGTTTTTGTCGGTTCTCATTTCCCCTTTGAACCCTTTGGACACTTTGAATGATCTTTTGTCAGTGCGAGAGGTATTTAGTTGTGCTCCTTGATTCTTACGCTATCGTTTGCTGCTGTTTGTTTCCTTGTTTTTACGATCAGGGACGGAACCTGGTCCGTGTTGTTGTTTTTGATCGCACACAAGACTTACTTCATATCATTGTTTTTCATCTTACGCGTTCGGTATTTGCTGAGGAAATAATTATATTCCAGGAATTTTGTCGAGATGAACGACGCCGATCGTAGAAAACAGATTTCCGTCCGTGGTATCGCTCAGGTCGAGAATGTCGGAAACATCAAGAAAACGTTCAATCGTCATCTCCACTTTTCCCAAATTAAGGTGGGCTATCAGCTTTTTTCGAACTTTAATAAAATTTCCAGGACCGAAATGTCGCTACTCTCCGAGACTACTACTTTGCTCTTGCCGAAACAGTGAGAGATCACCTTGTTTCCCGCTGGATAAGAACTCAACAACACTACTATGAAAATGATCCGAAGAGAGTTTACTACTTGTCTCTGGAGTTCTACATGGGTCGCACTCTAACTAACACTATGATGAACCTTGGACTGAACGCCACCGTTGACGAAGCCCTCTACCAACTCGGATTGAACATTGAGGAGTTGGAGGAAATCGAAGAAGATGCCGGGCTTGGAAATGGTGGATTGGGAAGATTGGCTGCTTGTTTCTTGGATTCCATGGCGACTTTGGGTATTCCTGCTTGTGGATACGGACTTCGTTACGAATACGGTATTTTCAAACAGCTTATTAGAGACGGATGGCAAGTTGAAGAACCCGATGACTGGCTGCGTTTCGGAAACCCATGGGAGAAGGCTAGACCTGAGTACATGTTGCCGGTTAATTTCTACGGAAGAGTCGACCATGAGAACGGGAAAGCTAAGTGGGTCGATACTCATGTGATTTTTGCCATGCCCTACGACACCCCTATTCCTGGATTCAGAAACAACGTAGTCAATACTCTCAGACTTTGGTCTGCTAAGGCTGAAAATCACTTCCATCTGAAGTTCTTCAACGATGGTGAATACATTCAAGCCGTGATGGACAGAAACCAAGCGGAAAATATCACCAGAGTGTTGTATCCGAACGATAACGTCTTCATTGGAAAGGAGTTGAGATTGAAGCAACAGTATTTCCTTGTGGCTGCCACTCTTCAGGATATTATCAGACGTTTCAAGAGTACAAAGTATGGAGTTCGTGAACATGTTCGCATCGACTTTGATCAATTCCCTGAGAAAGTTGCCATTCAACTCAACGATACTCACCCATCAATTGGTATCCCAGAATTGATTCGTTTGTTGGTCGATATCGAGGGACTCTCATTTGACAAAGCTTTGGATATTGCTACGAGAACCTTCGGATACACTAACCACACCCTTTTGCCAGAGGCCTTGGAACGTTGGCCTGTTTCGATGTTGGAGAAGCTTCTTCCTCGACATCTGGAGATTATTTACGAAATCAACGCCAGATTCCTGGATAAAGTTAAGGAATTGTATCCGGAGGATGTTGAAATCCTTCGTCGTATGTCAATTGTGGAAGAAGCTGATCAGTGTGGAGAGAAGCGAATCAACATGGCTCATCTTTGTATTGTTTGTTCTCACGCTATTAACGGAGTTGCAGCTCTTCATTCTAAGCTACTTATTCAGAATGCGTTCAAGGACTTTGCCAAAGTGTTCCCTGATCGTTTCCAGAACAAGACCAATGGAATTACTCCTCGTCGTTGGTTACTACTTTGCAACAGTGCTCTGGCTGACTTGATTTGCGAGAAAATTGGTGACGAATGGATCACTAATTTGGACCAACTTCAGAAGTTGAAGGAATTCGATGAAGATGGTGGTTTTCTAAATGCCATTGCTCGTATTAAGGATGACAACAAGGCTCGTGTTGCCCAGTTCATTAAGGAGGAATTTGGGGTTGATGTCGATGCATCTTCTCTGTTCGATGTTCATGTGAAAAGAATCCATGAATACAAGCGTCAGTTGTTGAATGCTCTTCACGTTATTACTCTCTACAACAGAATCAAAGCGGACCCGACTTTGAAAGTTGTTCATCGTACGGTGATGTTTGGAGGAAAAGCAGCCCCTGGATATCATATGGCCAAGAGAATCATCAAGCTCATTAACAGTGTTGCTCAAGTCGTCAATAACGACCCAATCGTTGGTTCCAAATTGAAGGTTGTCTACCTCGAAAATTACCGAGTTTCAATGGCTGAGAAGATTATCCCTGCTGCTGATCTTTCTGAGCAGATTTCTACTGCCGGTACCGAAGCCTCAGGAACAGGAAACATGAAGTTTATGTTGAACGGAGCCTTGACAATCGGAACACTCGATGGAGCTAATGTCGAAATGGCGGAAGAAATGGGAGACGAGAATATCTTCATCTTTGGAATGACGGTCGATGATGTTACTGAACTTTACAAGGAGGGATACAACCCGAAGACCTTCATCGAGAAGAACAAGGAACTGGCCCAAATCATCGCTCAGATTGAAGATGGATTCTTCACTCCAGATCAGCCTGATTTGTTGAAGGATCTTGCTAATGACTTGAAGAACAATGACCGGTTTGCTGTCTGTGCTGATTATGAGGCCTTCATTAAGAAGCAAGATGAAGTTTCGGAAGCCTTTTTGGATCGCAAGAAGTGGACGAAGATGGCTCTCCACAACATTGCTTCTAGCGGCAAATTCAGCACTGACAGAACAATTGCTGAATATGCTCGTGAGATCTGGGGTATTGAGCCGAACGCGATCCGACTTCCTGACCCTCATGAGGAGTACTCCGATTCCAAGGCGAACTAACCTGTGACTTTGATATTAGGGTATATGAGTTGCTTGGAAATTTATTTTCATAGTAAACTAATCTGCTAATTTATAAATTAAGATGAAACTATTTTATATTCATGTAAGCTGAAAATAAAAATTATCCTATTCTTTGAAATCATCGTCGGAGTTTGGAAACTGAAAATCTAATTGAAATCACTATCAGTGAATCTTTTACGTTGTTCCTCTTTGCAGTTCAACCGTTAAAAGTTCATTCCGACAAGGAAAAAGGGGGAAAACAAGAATTTTGAAGTAAACACGAAGTGATTTCATAGTTTGTTTTCGTGGTGAGAATCGTTTTCGAAATTCGACTCTTCAAAACTCTGAAAAACAGAATAGACGTTCGTTCGCATTTCACCAAAGTGAATTCAGTTTGAATTTTAGAGGATAAAACCAGATAAATTGCAAAAATTGACGAGATTAATTTTTTATATAGTTTATTAATCGTTTTTGAATCTAGGGCTTTGTGGTGAAAAACTCCATAACTTTCTCGAAAGAGTAGTCTGTCGACAGCATCTGGAGCAAGTCAGTCGTTTTGTGCTTTGGATTTATTCCTTGTAGTTTCCACTTGTCGACATATAAATCCGTGATGACACCCAGGATTCTGTCGAAATGTGTTTTTTTCATAGCGACTTCTCGAAGAAGTTCATCGTGACGTCTCAGGATACTCTGTAGGTCGGGGGAGAGGAAAGAGAGATCTTCGAACGAGGATTCCAGCTCTCTCAGACCTTTGGCGAGTTCTGCTTGTTTGATTAATCCGGCAAAGTACTCCATCTTCGGGTGGATCAGCTTGAGGGTGTGTTCTACGCTTTCTTGGTTGATATCTGGAAGATAATCGTCGACGAATTCAGTAAATAACTAATTGTGGATGGATCTTACCTAGAGACATATGAACTCGTAATTTCCTTGCCGTCGTCAATCTGCTGATCATGTCTCTCATGATGACGATAGTGGAGATACTATCGCTTTTGTAGACTGCTCGATCATCTCTGAAAAAATGATTACGAAAGTTTTAAATATTCAATTATGAAGAACATTGTTTTTCTAGGTACTCCAAGAATCTAGTAGAAATTTTTGGAACCAAAATTTGAAATCATTCTTTTCAAATACTATAAAGGATTCTAAGAATCTGCATCAGGATAATTCCATAAGAATTTCCATATTAGTCCTTTACAATAACATAATTTTTACATCCAACTCCGAAAAACAGAAAATAGTTCTGATGTGGAATTCTTCATTTCGAGGTTTAATTTTCAATGTTGTAATTTACGGTTTTATATATATACTTTCGGTATTTTCTTTGTGTAAAAACGAACCGATAAGTGGCATGTAGGATAGTTCCTCCGTTCTCCGTCGATCTCAACATGAAACTGGCTTCGTCGTTGACTGGACATCTGTCAGGTATCTGGGAGACGCAAGAAGTCAGCCACTCGTGAGCTTCGCCGATCGTGAATTGTCCCGTTACGGTCAGAGTGTTAACTGGTTTAGCGAAATCGAAATCGTGGACTCTCTCATGGAGTGCCAGAGGCTTTATCGGGTAACTTCTCATCTGGAAATCTATACCGTAGAGCCTCCACGCTTTCCATTTTTACATTATTTCTATTTTTGTATAATTTTTCCAAATTTAGTTTTTCAGTAGGAAATTATTGAATTTCTTCTTCGTCATTAAGGAACGGCTCGAAATCCCACTTTGCTCCTTTTTCTTTCTCGCATGCAGAAAAAAGTTTATCCTTCAAAGAAGCTTAACTTAGAAGATCAAATTTCAGAAACAATTTAAAAATTATTCCACCAAAAAGCATTTCATGGAGCATTTTGTAATGGATACTAAAAGACATTATTGAATGTATTGTTCTCATTTCTGTCGTCAAAAATTGTAAGATAAAAGCCTCTGGTCAGAAGACCGGAGTAGTCTTTACTTTCTTTGCTTTACGATATCGTCATTCTACGAGAGATATCAGTTGCAACAAACGACCCATCTCTTCCCGAAACAGAAGAGGATAAAGTCATTGTATTCCGTGACGTTTCCGGGGCTGGACCCCGGACTTTCGAGGAATCTGGATAAAACGCCGCGTGCCCGAGTTTTCACCTACTTATAGAATTCTCATTCCTTGGGAACGTTAAAATTAATTTTTCTCCTTCAGTCTCATCATGATCCAGCTGAAACTGTGGCTTCTCTTGTTGATCTCCTTCTTAATTCTTTGCTCATTGGTAGATGCTCAGCCTTTTTCACTCTTTGGCAGTTTCCCTTCCAAAGATAAGGATTTCTTTTACGTAAGTTTCCCATCTATGAATCCTTAATGATAAAATGTTTAGCAAGATATGCGATCTATCAAGAGAGGCGGTGATTTCTGTGGCTGCAACATGGGCTGTTTCTATCGGTCGGCAGGACAATGTGCTTCTTGCTGTTCCCTAGGACTGTGATCAACACAAATCCCTAAACTCAAGTGACAAAACTGACTTCACCAAGTTCCGTCCAAAAATTCCCACAGTAATTGTCTGTCATTATTTGAAGCCGCAGTTATGAATTCTGCAATTCGAAAATAAAACAAGCTCTGTTCATAAAGTTTCTTTATTCCATCGATTTCCTCTACTACAGTCTCCCAAAACCCTGGACAACTTTCGGAACGAAGTCAAAAACCGAAAACTCCCGAGTCTCTGGAAATCCGTGTCGAGACAATTCCCTAACAAAAATAGTTCTCATCTTTACAGTAGGCTCTGAACTCTGTCAAGTCGACGGTAAATTTGGACTTTCCACAACTACGATAGCCCGGATTTGCGAGAGTTCCGTGGGAGCTTTTGTGATAAAGATCTAAAATCCTGAGTTCTAGAATTTCCTAGAAAATTGTGTTAGGAAGATTTTATGACGACAATCATTTAAATCTTTATAATAGTATGATTAGTAGACTCCACAGAATCGAGCGATACAGTACGGTCTAGCAAAGTCCGTTCTCATCGGATCCTTGAAACTGAACTGCGACAACAAGCAGCTCTCCCAGTCCCAATCCGATACTGTAATCGTCAGATCTTCCCCACAGCTCAGAAGTATTCCTGCTTCCTAAACTTGGACTCGTAGTAAAGCTCCTATTCGTGATATTACCTTCTTCGGCTTTACAGTAGCATAGAATTGACCGCCATGAGCAAAGGGGCCCGAGATAAAGTCGGGAATGTAGGCACTAGTCAAAGCAATCAAGAATAAAAGTAAAACAACAGAGACGAGACCGAATGATGTGGGCATTGCTCCAATTCACATGTGCCAGAATTCTCGAGTACTCCGAGTTTCAGTTTTCTTTTATATCTGAGCCAAGTAGGAGGTCGCTTATTAATTATTTGGTTTTTCGCATGCATATTAATGTGAGAAGTTTTTCTCTAAGCTATTTGAGAGAAATCTCGGATTAACCTTTTTTGCTGGGGATTTCAGAGGTTCTACCTCAAAAACAAGATGATTACTAACGGTTTGTACCTACAGTATGCTTTGATATTGTAGTTAACAGATCATATTAATTATGAACGTCGTCATTTTTGTTTGTTCATGAATTATGAATCTTGGCTTTTCTTGTGATATCAACCTTCTGGAGGCTTCGGAAAAACGGGTTGAGTTTCCATTATTAATTCACCAATCTTTTCCTCCCCACGAGAATCTATTTTTGTTAACCGTACTAAATTTAAAAAACGCTTTCTAAAAATAGAAATTCGTAAATAGGAACGAACCTGACACATCTTGGGTCGCATATCAGGAACTATATAGGCTCTCAGGATGCCCCCGCGGCCCTCGATGCTCCGGATTCTCATCTCAATCCTAGTAGTGTCTGCCTGACAACGGTAAGTGGCGAGGAGCTTGTTTCCCGACTGAAAATGAAAATCTGAGATATTTTCGGGCTAATTTGTCTCGATTTCGTAAAGCGAAAAAGGATATCGAACGGATGTTGAAAAACAATGATAAAGTGCTTACTCCGTCTTGCGGAGGCTTGGTGAAAGAGACAACAGCAGTGCTTCTTGCAATGTCCATCAGCTCCACGTCAGCATCACTCTTAAATTGTGAACGTTAGACAACAATGATCAAAGTTTAAAAACCTGGAGAACGATGTATTCTATCGGGATGACGAGCTCGATGGAGAGGAGGTAGCAACTCGTTTCTTTGTCCAAAATAAAGCGGTCGTTGACGGAAAACGGAGGAACCATCGTGAGCGAATTTGGATTTCCTTGGGTGTTTTCTTCGTAGCGTTCTCGTTCTTCTTTGATTTTCAACTCCAGTTCGTCGAGTTCGGTCCTAAATTGTTGAGTATAATTAATTTTAAAACCAACACCGTACTTTAACTGCTGGACTTTGATTTCTATCTGGTTCCCGGAAGCGACTTCGATTTGCTCGGGGATGGGTTCCGTGGACAGGGCGAAGACCCATCCAGTGTAAGTACAGACTACGATTTCATCGGTTTTTTCTGAATTCACCCTTCCACAACCCAACCCAGTGATGGATTCTTCGCATTGGTACTGTTGTCGGAATTGGACTTCATCGTAGTCGTCGACACTGTAGATCTCGATCAGTCCGTCGTCTTTCCCTATGATGACGTCCGAGACTCCGGCATCAGTTATCTTATGGCATTGGATGGCTGTGATCCCTCCGGAGCTCTGGGTGGCGATGTCCCAGCATATGTTTCCGGATTCGTTCTGAAGGTCGACCAATCCGAGTCTCCCGCTCTTGGTTCCATATAAAACCTTCTGTTTATTGTAGCCTCCGTCGTTCATGAACAGGTGCAAAGTCAACGGGATATCGTTGAGATAGACCTCGTAGACTACTTTTCCGTTCTCCAGAACCTTCAAAGTCTTGTCCTCACAAGCAATCACTGGAGTCAGACCTCGACCGACCCACCCGCCTTCGGTCACCGGGAGACAAATCACGTTGTTGATTCTTTCGGGACAGATATAACACTGAATCTTAATTCGTTATGGATAAAGGTATCACTAGTCTCACACTTCTCTCCACACAGTCGTGGAAATGGTAACAGACAACTCGACCGCAGAGAAACATGTCGACTCCGTAGATGTACATCGTTCCGATCGGATCCGTCAAGTTCGTCTCGAAAGATAGAAACTGCTTTCCTTTTTTACTGTAGCCCTTGATGACCCCTCCGGCAGCAATGAAAGTTTTGTCTAGTAAGGTATTGAGGGCTCCACCTAAGCAGACTTGGGTGATCTGTGGTCCTGGAGGGGTTTTGAAAACTATCTGAAATTAACTTTGCACTTTGAAAAGAATTAATTCATACATTTGTATCCCCAGCTTTCCTGTCAATGCACAGCAAGATTCCATTGTGACCCCCGACAACGACCTGGAATCAAGTATTAATGGAAATTTAAAAAGAATTAAATTAACCTTATCCCCTTCTGGTAATTTTTTCTTAGATTTTTTCGAATCTTTTTCTGGAACATCCTGCTGACGAATTATCCGTAGAGATCCCCGAGAAGTCGTCCCAACTTGGGCGTAATCGAGGCGGAAAAATTTAGTCGAATTCATGATTTCTTGTATAAAAACAAAGAAACATGGAGCTTCAGAAATATAGAAATACGGAGACTTTGGTTTGACGTCTCCAAGGCAACTCAAGTGCGCGTATTAACGGACGAACGTTCGAGGAGTAGTTCAAAGCATTCGGAATATTCGGAGTGTATGGAGTCATTATGTATTAATAAATGGTTGTAATTTCAAATAGAAAATAATCAACAATTGTGAATTAAAATCCCAATAATAGATTGTAATATAATTTTTGATAAATCTTTTAATTTTGACTTCAACATAATATTCTAGAAAGGCGTTTAATAGAGAAACGTCTTACTATCTGATTAAAAATGGTATATAAATACATATGAATATCATTTCTGCTTATTATTGAACAGTGTAAGATAACTCTAATTCTATTAAGAAACTAAAAGATTACTCTAGATGATTCTAGATGTAGAAATAATCACCGAAGGATTGAATGAGTATGTTTTGATTAGATAAAGGATGTTCAGTTCTTCTTCTAAAAGGAGAATCAAGTAAGTTAAGATAGAAACAGTTTTTGAAAATTCAGAGTTCGTACAAATTCTAAAAAAGCAGTAAACTCGTTTAAAATCAAAAGCAAATTCATCATTACGAATTATCTTTAAAAAAATTGTGATTTTGAAAATTAACAAGATGTGTAGATCCAGATTTGATTTTAAAATAAGTTCACTCTTTTAGATTTTGTACGAGTTCTGAATTTTCAACGACTTATTTTATCCCAACTTACTTGATTTCCCCTCTAAAAGAGTTGGATATTCTTGCTTTGATTAAAGTAGATTTCATTTCATGCTCAGATTACTATATTTCTCTACACTAGAAAGAGCTGAAGAAGAGTTGTGATTTTTCAACAAGATCAGGATCATCCCAGGTTTGATCCTTATTAAAAACAATTGGAGCATCTCCAGTAACTAGCAGCCGGAGTGTCGCGTTCGGCATCGTTGAAATGAGATATGAGAATTACAAATAGAAAAATTTATTCGATTTTATAAACTTCTGGCTTTTTGCATTTTTCGAAAAAACATAAAGAACTAAAGATGAATTTATTTGTTGTAAAATTTGAAACCTTGAATATGACTTCCGAAAACTAAATCCCGAAATGAGAATTTATTTTGTCAGAAAAAATTATTTTAACATGAACAATACTCAACAACAAAAGTTTACTTATTTAAATAGCTTTGAATGGATTTTATTTTTGATCTCGCCTGTCTAAATTTCCATTTGGCTTTTGAGTTTGTGATTCCTGCGCTAAGATCGTCGGAGGAGCAAAAGTATCTATGTCGTGATTTCTCTCGTAATCTTTGATCATTCGAAGTAAATTCTCTAAAAAGTAATCTTGTTATCTGAGATCATCATAATATTTAACCTTTCCAATCCGCTGAGGGGAATTTTACATTGTCGATCCCGAGAGTGATGCAACGCACTGGAGGAAGAGATACATCCCCTTCCATTCGGACCCAGTGAACATAGTCCATTGAGAGTAGCTCATGAACTGTGTACCTTTCTTTCGGATTAATGACCGTCATGTTATGCAGCATAAACATCCCCTTATGTGCTAAATTATTATTGGTGAAACATTTTAACGCGTGAGACAAAACTAATTTCCTCTCATGGTCAAGTATAAAAGTAAAATGAGTGAAAATCAACATCATAATTCTTGATTTCTGGATCTGTGATGATAAACGAATACTTTCGAGAACAACTTACGTAGTAATCGATTATGTTTACTATCTGGAAATTGAGTCACATCCACTTTTTTAGGTAACTCGATCATTTGATTTGCAATCAGCTCCTCCGCATCATCAGTCAGCATTGTTAGATTTGGAAATAGTTTCTTCCCGATTACCTTACATCCAATAATTTCAAAAAGAATAATACCTAGTGCCCATATGTCCGCTGAAATAAAGTTGTAA
>VOSG01000315.1:25303-37604 GCA_009761265.1 Halicephalobus sp. NKZ332
GTTGATTTTTGAGTTTCTCTATTTCAGCTTTGTATTTAGCTTCCATTTCCTTTTGCTCTTTAATATAAGCTTTTTCCATCCTTGTTATTTCCAATCTCCAATATGATTCCGGCTTTGATTTTTCGAGCTCAGCTTTCAAATTTTTTACTTCTTCCTGAACCTCTGTCAATCTTTTCATAATTTTTTCTTTTTCGTCTCCTTCGAACTTTAATTTTTCTCTCAAAATTGAATTTTCTTTCAACAATTCTTGATCTTCTTTATTCTGTTTCGAAACTCCCAACTTCTGTTCCAACTGTCTGTTCTCCATTCTCAAATCGTGGACTTCGTTACTCTAAATTGATTCGTATAAAAACTAAAAAATAAACATTTCTACTAAATAGTCTCAGAAGAAATTTTAGAAATTCTCGAATCCGAAGTTTTCAATCTTGGACTTAAAAATCGAAAAAAACTCACCAAAGTTTTGATGTCATCCTGGAACAGACTTCTCAGTTTATCTGCTGCTTGTACGAAAAAACACATGGCTCCATTTCCGAATTCGTTCCTCATGTTCGCGAGAAATTCCAAATTATCAACAGCCAACACCGGATTTTGTTTTTCATCAATCGCTTCGCTCCTCAAATCCAGAGACTCCGGTTTTCGTTCATGTAAAGTTTCATTTTCTTCTAGTTCTAAAAAGTATTTTTAATTAAGAAATATAATAAAATTTTAATTCGGAAATATAAAAAGAATACCTTGATCTTCCAAGCTGGGAGATATGGGTTGGGAATTGTACAGTAAATCCAGATGTAAATTCGAAGAAGATCTGGATCCATTTCTGGGACTTTCTTGAGATCCAGATCGACGAATACCCGCCCTTTTAGACTTGTTGTAAGCTATCCTTCTGATTTTCGGTTGACTATGACGAAATCTATCCGGATAATCATCGAAATCTCTTCGGTCTTCGCGGTATCTTCCACGGAAAATTCTTTCATGAAATCGCTGGAATTTTTATATAAAAACTAACGAAAGTATAAATATCAATTTATTTTTTATATAAAAATTTAAACTGAATTTTATAGTTTAGGGATAAAGCATTAAGGTTTAGATTTTATGTTAAAAAAATAACTAGATTTTGATGAAAATTACCTTGTGAGAACGGCGACCCGACATTTCTAGAATTGCAGCAGTCGAAAGCTGAAAATTTCAGGATGGAAGAAAAGCATTGATTGATAGGGCACTTTCAACAGGAGAAGCGCCAAAACATTTTTTTGAAAAGCATTAAGAATGAAGAATTGATATTACGAAAAAAAATCGTTCGCGTACAAAAAGAAAAATAAAAAAACGAATTTCCAAGGAACGACCTCATTGCCTGAAAATAGGGCTGTTGATTTTGAACTTTCAAGTCGATTCATGAAAGAAAACTGGAGTTTTAGTTTCGAAAAAAAAATAAGTTAAAACTCCAAAATTTTTGAATTCAGACTTGATCAAGGAAATCTAGAAATTTGAAAATCAACATCTTCGTCAAAGAACACTTTTTAAAAATCTATTTGTTTGAGTCAAAATTTTATTAAAAACACCGGCAAATGAAAAAAACGGATTCGGTTTTTTCGGCAATACTTTCAAACATCAATATTGACGTTCAGAAAAAGTTCTTCACAAAAATTTAAATAAAAATAAGATTTTCACAGATTTTTTAAGTAAAATAGTTGATTTGGAGTTACTCTTTGAATAAAATAATGAAAAACAGTTTAAAAAATAAATTCAGATTAGAATTGTCAGGAGATTGTAACCTTGGAATTCTATTTCTATATTGATGTTTCTTTTTTATCAAACTCTTCATAGGTGTCAAAAAGATGCTTCAAACGTCGCCGATATAGTCCGTGGATATCCGAGGAATTTCTGCAGGAGTCAATTGCCGAAGAGATTTGTTTGGAGATCTCGGAGGATAGTCGTCCCTCTCGAAGGAACCCGTCCTTTGTGGACTTGTTTTCTCTAGCATATTATGACTGAAATAGTAATTATTAAAATATATTTTTAGAGGAAAATGTAGCCTAATTTGGCAAAAATGAAAATTTAAAATTATTCACATTTTGCCAAAGTGGATTTAATTATGAAAAATACACTAACGTTTTCTTGTCCATGATGTTCGGTCTTTCTTCTCCGAAACCGCGAGCGAGTTGTTTATCAATGTCGTCTGGGTCGTCTTGACTGTAGGCATCCATCGAGTCGGCATCGGGGTATTCCTGAGCAGTATAATAGATCGATGTTAGTGAAGCCTATTAAAGGGAAATCCCCTTGGGGTCTTAATCACAAAAAAAAAACTTACTTTATTCGGAATCTCAGGATATTCTGGGTCGGAAACCGAGGGTCTGTCGGGGATTCTGGTTCCTGGAGTTCCGTTATTGAAGAGGTTCTCTGTCGGTTTCGGGATTTCGAAGTTGTCGTTTACTGAAACTGAATCCGGAGATTGCTTCGTCGGGATCGGGTCTTCTGGAGGAGAAACTGGAAAGTGCAAGTAGAAGAAGAGAAAAGTGTTTTCAGTGAAAGTTTGCTTTCGAAAGTGATATATAGACGAAGATTATTTTTAAAGTTCATATATGGGAAAACTTATTTCTAGAGGTAATAATGAAAATTCAGTTTCAACTATATTACAAAAGAAGAAAACTAGTTTTACTATTAGTATAGAAAACAAAATTATTTTTAAAAATAATATAAAAAAGAAACTTACATTTGTAGAGTGGATAATTTTCCTCCGGTCTGGCTCCGCTCCCGATCGGTGGTGGTTGCTTCTTCTTTCTGCAGCAACAGAAGATACAGCAGAGGAGCAAGAGAATTAAGATAAACCCGATGATGATCCACAACCACCAAGGAATTCCACCCTCGGGTCCGATATCTTCATTCGAAGGGGTGAAATTGGATTGGAAGGAGACAGGAAAGAAGACGGCTTCCCATAGTGGGAATTGGACATTTCGTTGGAATGCTAGAAATTAATTTTTATATTTATATCTTTAAAATTTCTTAGTGATCTTACTTGGCAGAATTCCTGGAACGAGGAAAGACCCGCAAGTTGCCTGAGGCAGTTTTTGGTCGGATTCCGGTTCGTCGATGAGGAATTGGTTTTTTCCGGAGGAGGAGTTGAGGTAATAAAGCAAAGGTTGGAAAATCGTCTTCGAATTTCTATGGAAATCTATATCTATGTCTAAAAAAGTTTTTTTTCTTAGAAAATAAGTAAATAAAAATTACTTGAAAGACATCCATAATAAGAATCTGTTAACTCTTCGTTTTCATATACCCCGCCAAATCTGAATTTTTCAATATCGCTAAGATGGAGATCAAGACCTTTCTCGAAGTAATGCTTGATAGAGTCTATGACAATCCTGATTCTCTCTTTTTTGGCAAAAGTGGCCTGGAAGAAATGTCTGTAGCCGTCGGTGAAGTTTCCGATGAAAAGATGGACTTCCTCAGGTCTCCTCGTGTAGACTACAGTAATCGAGGAATTCAGATGAAGAGTTACTTGTAATTCACTGAAAAAAGTGAATAGTTTAAAAAATGAGTTAAGTAGTTAGAAACAAAAATAAACATCATTTTTAAAAGTAAAATAATAATAACACTTACCTTGAGTCCTTGAAATAGGCAGTGGCAATTCTCTGGGTTTGCTCCACCCCGGTCTTGGGGGTGAAGGCAAATCTGAAGGTTTGTTGTCTATCGTAGAAGAGATCGTAATCATGAGAAGCTGAGAATTGATACAGTATACTTTCAGATCCATCAAAAGTGACTCCTATATCCTTCAAACAATTTTGTCCAAAGTAACTCGTTTTCGAACAATCACAAGAAGTCAAGTCCCTGAGACGAGGGTCCCTGTTTTCCCACACGTAGGTACAGTGACCTCCATTGTGACAAGTCGCGGAATCACAGTCTGTGTAACAGCCGAATTGGATGGCTTCCGGATCTTTGGGACGAACACCCCCTTGTCTCATGTCTACGAACTGATCTCCAACCACCAGACCCTTCATGCAGCCCAGGAAGATGGGAATTACGGAGGTGTAGAGGGGGTCCAGAGATCTCTTTCTCTTGGGCATCGATCTCGAATATCTTCCTTTCTCTTCATGATAGTTATCCAAATCTCCTTTTTGTTCGTCATGGAAATCCGAGTTTCGTTTCTTTCGATCGTAAGTGAATTGGCTCTTGACTCCTCCCACAAAGAGGTACTGGAAGGGGTCCAGGACCTTTACATTTCCCGCAGCTCTGGGGGGATAAATGATTTCTCTGTCTTCAATATCGTAGTCATTGATTTTTTCATCTGGAGGAGCCAGAACGATGCTTCCTTTAATTTCGCACTGTTCTTCATCAACACTCAAAGTTGTTCTCTCGGGTGTTCTTTCGACGATAATTTGGAGCCATCTCATGTCGCTGAATTCCGCGTGTTTGTAGGAGAATACAGTACATGTGGAGATCGTGGCCTTGTTATCCCCTGTGTAGTTGCTGACAGTCAGGACGATTCGGTACTCATCTGCAAGATGGACTTGGAGAATGTTGTCGGACTGGTCGTGGACGTAGATGAGAACGGCTTGCTTCTGGTCCGTCCTGACGCTGAAGGCGATGGTGCTTTCCAAGGGATTCGAGTTCAGTTCGTCGTTACTGTATCTCAGAAACCCTGTTCTATGATCATGGAAAGAAACCTCGGAGTTTGTATTCAGGTCTGAAATCAATCAAGTTTTATAAAAATGCTAGGAAATGATCTCGACACGGGTTTCTGAAATTCTTGGAATCTTCTAGAAACTAATGAAATTCCTATAAGACTCCAGAAAATATGGAATTAAAAATTACTCTTTTCACATCTTTCTCCCTTGTGGATGAACTTGTTTTTGCATTTACAGGATCGTTTTCCGGTATCAAAGTGCTCGATACATTTCGATTCCTGTTCACAATTGTGTCCCAAGCAGAGATTAGGACAAGACTCAGCGAAAATTCCCTCGATATTTTTTCCGAAGGATGTTATCGGAACTGATTTTCTGTTCAAAATGACGTTTCTGAGACATCCGATAAATCCGTCAGAGTCGGAGTTCGGATTGTTGTGCCCAAACCTGAGATTACTGGGAAGACCTTTCTTTTTCAGAATTTTGAATTCGTTTATATCATCAACAGAAAACCGTATTTCTTCAGAGATGATCTCTATCAAAATCCGATGCCAACGAAGATCACTCAACTTGGCTTGGGACATGATCACTGTTTCCTCAGGGATTGTTCCGTCTTCGATTACCATAACTGAAAGAATGTGGCCATTTTTGAGCGAAATTGTTGTACTGAAATTTCCTGTTTCGAAATGAGCCAACGATTCTATATTTTCTTCAATTGTTCGAAATTCGAATTCTAGATGTTCAATTTCCTTCTCGGCACTGTAATCCAAGGTAGATCTCTTTGATTTTAAAGTTATCGAATTTCCAGAATGATGTCCAGAATTTCCTTCACATTTTAAAGGAGACAAAGTAAATTTCCCTTCTCCTTCTTCTGTCGAATATTTCAAAGCGAAAATAGTCGTTATCCCGGCATTTTGTCCCGTTAAAAATCCTTCATCAAAAGTTTCTTCCAAACTATCACAATTACATTTTCTGTTTTGTAGACATCCACTTTTCGAACAGGGACATGTGTCGAAATCAGGTCCGATCTGCTTGATCATCTTGCCTGTGGCCACTTCGAACCAGGTCAAATTGGATCTGAAGGATAACGGAGTTTTTCTGCAGTCGAATTTGAGGTTCTGTTGGCAGTTGAAGGAATTTTCGATCAAAGTCTTCAGTTGCATTTGAGGGAAAAGTTTGTAACTGATGGGGAAATACTGATCCGTGAAGTTTTCGGAAGACCTTATCACTGTAGAATCAGGCATATTATGTTCGACTACGGTAACGGCATCTTTGTTACAGTACGCCCAGGTGGACCTCAGGGGTCCTGATCCGTCCACGTCGATTTCGTAAGCTCCCGGTTCATTCACATATCCTGTGTTCAGAGAAAAAGCTTCGTAACATGACCTTGGTAAAAGCGAAAATTGGCATACTCTTCCCGCATATCCAGGTTTGCAGTTGCAAATAAAACTGTCATAACCAGAATTGCTTTCACAAGATTTTGAATCGGGCCCACATTGAGCTCTTTGATCCGGAAGACAATTTGGAAGATTTGTTGTATTTTTGGAATCTTCCAAAATCCCCGGTTGATCCACTAATTCGTTGACTTTCTTGTCAACTACATCTTGATTGTCTTTTTCGGGGTTAAAAATTTGTTTATTTGGAGATTCTGTCTTTGAATCCGGAGACTCTTGTTCATCTTTTCCGAGTTCAACAAGTTGTTCTTCTTGAGATTCTGTCTTTGAATCCGGAGACTCTTGTTCATCTTTTTCGAGGTTAAAAACTTGTTCTTCTTGAGATTCTGTTTTCGAATCTAGAGACTCTTGTTCATCTTTTTCGAGATTGAAAATTTGTTCTTTTGGAGGTTCTGTTTTTGAATCTGGAGACTCTTGTTCCTGATTAAATTCGTCGAGTTCCTTTTCTTTTTCGAGAATAGTTTCACCTTTATCCTTATTTTCCTCGTCCTCCTTTTGTTCATTTTCTTTATCTTTTTTATCCTCCTTATCGTCTCCGTATTCGTATTTCTCTTCATCTTCATTTCCTTCTTTTTCCCCGTTAACATCATTATTTTCGGTATTATTTTCATCATCTTCACCATCTTCGGTAATTTCTTCATCGTTTTCTTCATCCTTTTTCTTTTCTTCTTCTTTATTTCCATTTTCCTGATTTTCTTCATCTTTTTCCTTTTCTTCATTTCCATTTTCCTGGTTTTCTTCATCTTTTTTTCCTTCTTCTTGATTTTGTTCGGAAATTTTATTTTCGAGATCTCCAGTATCGACTTTATCTATAGTACCAAGGAATTTATCTGCTGGATGACAAGTTTCAGAGGAAGTAGCTTCTTCGAGTCTTACTTTTTCTCCAGAAATCACCAACTCATTGATTTCAATACATCCTAGAAAAAGTCCGCTACCCCCAAGTACCAAATTTAGGCTGTCATCAGCTTTCTCGAGATCTGCATTGTAGTATGGAATTCTGTTTGTATTCAAAAATACAGCTTTTGAATCAAAATCTATTAATAATTTTATTTCAGAAACTTCATCCAGAGGCACTTCTGGAATTCCAATTTCAACTCTTTAAAAATAAAAATAAAAAACAAACCTTTGCCCATAGATTGAACAACTTCTTTATTATTAACATTTACAATTAATTTTAACTGCCTTTTGACCAAAGACAAAGAGAAGTCGAAGGACCCCTGATGGACAGAGGACCCCGAGATCAAGGTAGTTGTTTCAGTCTCGGTCCCAGTACCTATTTTTAGCGATAAAGTAAGATTCAGTGTTCGAGGGTTTTGCTCATTTCCCCAGGGGATCGGGATTGGGATTAAATGCAGAGTTTTTTCATCTTTTAGCAAATATCCAGTGTTCTTGGAAGAAACCTGGAGGACTAGAGAGAAATAAAAAACCCAAAAAATTAAAAAACGTTTTCGATCCATTTTCCCCTGAAATAAAAAAATTAGTTGTAAAATCAAACGATCTAAAAGCGCGATTTCGAAATCGAAAAATTTAAATATTAAGGAATTTCGAAATTAAATGATCTGGAAATAAAAAATATGAACGTTTAAGTTTCAAAATCAAGAAATTTCGAAATCAAAAACTTTTATATGGAAAAGCTGTGTTGAAATTTCAGAAAATAAATATCTACAAGAACAAAAAATCAATACTGAATTCAGCAATAATCTCGAAAAGACCTTGATTTTTAAAAATATAAGTGTTAAAATATTTCAAAATTAAAAGAATAGTTGGGATCGACTGGCCATAAAGTCAGAAATTTAGAATCATTCTAAGTTTGTTTGTCGATATCATTTTTGGAAGAAAAGTAAACGATTTCTCAAGGGAAACGCTGAACGTGAGGCGATTGACGAGTGATCAAATAGGAGAGGCCAGAAGTTGGTGACAAGCATTTTTTCACTCAAAAAAGATGAGTCAAAAGTAGGCATAAATTTTATTTTTAAAAATTGTCTTGTTAATTCAAAACAATTATTTTATTAATTATTTTCCAGTTCTTTGATCAATTATTTTGAAAAATAATAACATCTTGAAAGAGAGTTAAACTTTGGACTGATAAAGCGACAAAAAGCACAACACAGGTATGTAGAAATCAATTTTTGTGAAAGTCGAGAACAATATCATCGTAAAAATGAGAAATAAACATTTTTGCAAATATGTCTCATGAAGAATTTTAGAAACTCTCGAATGGAAGACATGGATTTTGTATCTTCGTTGTGAGAGTCATTTCTAACAATATCATCATAAAAAGGAAAAACAAATATTTATGAAAACATCTGAGGATTTCCGGAGTTTTTTTAGAAACTTCCAGAAACTCAATTTCAGAAGTCGATCCTGGGTTTTTCCACCAAATTTTGAAAAATTTTAGAAATGATTTCATGAGAAAAATCAAGAAAAAATCGAGTTTTTAATCATGTTTATCGATTTATTTTTTAATAAATATTCACAATTCTCTATTAACATTAATTACCCGAATTTATTACAGCATCATAAGGAGACAAGATCCATCGGGATCTTGACAAAGCTAAAATAGATGAAATCCATCAATATATTAACGGTCAAGACCCTGTTTACGGAGTTTCCGAGGAAAGAATTTCATTTGGGACCTCTCTGGTTCGCTTATCAGGTTATCAGTCTGTTGTTTACTTTGGTTCTACACAGCCCCAGCTTCATGGGCACGAAACTGAATTTATTGAAGTGAATTAGAGAAACATTAATTGCTTGATAGTGTTCAACAAAAGCATCCTGGAAATTTCAGTCTTGTAATTCTGTATTTTGAAATTGAGTAAATTCCTATAAAAACAAAACATTACAGATCATAATGCAGAGATAAAATCCAATAAATTTTCTGCTGAGTCAGTGTCTACCGGAAGAAAGGATAGTATTATTTCGAAAAGATGACTCCAGCAAAGGAATATACAGTAATTCTTAAGGTTTATTTTTAAGAAATGAAAATACTTTTACCAAATGTTTTTCATTGAGGAATTCAAAAGAGAAAATGCAGTATCTTTCAGGATTTCTAAGAACAAGATGCTTTTAATAATTATTTCTAAATTGGAAATTCCGAAAGAAATTCATAGCCAGTTTTCAAGGTTTCTAAAACAAGAATGTTTTTATTATTCTTTGAAGTTTCTGTTACAGGTTCTGAATGTGTTGAGCTTCAATTTCTTTGACATCTTCATCAATCGAAGTCAGTCCCCTTGTCAATAGATGTATCATAACGACGGAACTAAAACTAGCGTCAAAATAGTCATTCGTTTACTTCGGAGTTTTGTTGTTTTGTTCCGTCCAGGATTTAATCCCTAAAAACTGTCGGGAAAATCTGGCCAGAATACAAATTATGATTTATCAAAAACGAACATTGACCTCAGTGTGTTCGCTTTCGCCTTGCTCTGTCCTATTCTTCCCCGATCTACTTTCTCCCGCGCTTGATCCGTTCTCTTTTTGTCCCCGCTCGTTCGGTCTGTTCTCTCTCGTCGATCTGCTCTCTCTCGTTCATGGTCCTCGCTCGCTCCGTCCGCTCTCTCGCTTGTTTTCCACGTGAGAGACTCGATTTTTTTCTCTTTGTTTTTGCAGCAACTGCTTTTTCACCCAGGAAATTTCTATTCTTTTTGCTTTATTTTATTTTTTACTTGAAGGATGATAGTGAGTTCTGGACTTCTTTGTCTCGGGTTGACGATATTCGGGAGCTTCGAAATCCTTGCTGTTCTCGCATATTTTGCTGCTCTTCATCACTTTAACATCTGGACCGTCAGCCTGGTTACCGGCATTTGTGTCCTTGCCCCGACCGGATATTGTCTATTCCGACTAATTACCGAGATTATTAGTTTTGTCAAGTTTAACCGGGGAGAGCAAAACCCACTAGATCAAAGGTCAAAAAAAGAAAGAGTTATAGCTCTTGTAACTATTGTACGTTCTTTTTGAACTAACTTTTTTCATGATATTATTCCAGGTACTTTCTTTATTGATATTCTCAGGACTGTCTGGGTACAGTTTCTATCTGTCGGAACATGCCGTGGGACCGTGCAAAACCGGAAAGCAGTGTTCACCCCAACTTTTCTTGTTTTCTGTCGCTTTCGGCATTGCCTTTTTCTTCACTGTAAACAAACTCCAGCAGAGTGCTCCACAGAACTCCAACCCAGCCCCCAACAGCAACTACGAAACTCTCCAAGAAGAATCTCATCCTTAATCTTCTGACGAAAGATCTACTTTTCACGGTTCTCAAAAAGAAAGATATCGAGATTGTAAATATTTAATTCCTTAATTACTGAGAGAAATCAGATAAAAATTAAGCGCCATAGGTGTCGGGGTCCTGGCAGGTGACGGCACCACTGGTGGTGGTGCTGATGAAGTCACAGTAGGCCGAGACTCTGGAGTAGATTCCGGGGTGTTTGTTCTCAGCACATCCGGCTCCGAAGGAGGTGATACCGTATTGGAACCAGGCTCCGTTGGCGTTCTTGACAACGAGGGGTCCGCCAGAATCTCCCTGGCAGGTGTCTTTTCCTTGGACTCCAGCGCAAACGTGGACTTGGGGTGTGATGTCACCGGGGTATTCCTGTTCGCAAGTATCGTAGTTGACGAAGGGGACGTTGACCTGGCGAAGTTTTCTGGAGATGTCTCCGTCTTCGGTGGTGGTTCCCCATCCGGTGGCCCAGGCGGTGTTGGGCTCGACGATGGTCTTGTTGTCCTGGCTAGGGATACAGATGGGCTGGACGTGGTCACCCATCGTGATGTCCTGGACCATCTGAAATAAATCCATTAATATATCAGTCAATTAGATGCATAATCTAGTTAATTGGACAAAAAGAGGAAATGGATCCTATCACGAAAATATTTTTACTGTTTGTTTGTCAAATTTGGCGAAAAATGAGATTTTTGCTCATTCACTCTTCGCCAAATTAAATCCCGTTTTGAACTCGGTAATTTCGAAATTTTACAGACCTCGATGAGGGCGACATCCCAGAGGGGATCAGGGAAGGCGACGTATTTAGGATGAAGATAGATCTTCTTGACTTCGTGGACGACTTCACCGGTTTCGTTGGTGGCCTGTTCGTCGAAGACACCAGTCTTTACTCTGAAGCTACCAGGGTTGTTGGTGCTACCGTAGACGCAGTGACCGGCGGTCATGACCCAGTGAGGACCGATGACAGTTCCTTAAAGTTGGAAATTAAACATTAAATTGTAAATCGAAAATATTTATTGAATTTGGAGAATTTCTCATTTTTAAAATCTTCGCTAATCCTCACCTCCACATTCGAGATCACATCCGAACCAGCCGTTCGAGCACCAGACAATTTGCCAGGGCCAAGAATATTGCGTCGCGATCGTTCCACCGACGACTTTTTCTCCTTTGGAGAGGTTAGGGGCGACGGGGGTCTGACCGCATTTCTGCTGAGCCAGAGCCGATCCAGAAACAGCCAAAACGAAAATCCAGAAGCTGATCATCCTAGAACTGTACAAAAATAAAAAGGAGCAGAAAAACCCGAAGTTAAAAAGGGTCCGATTGTCTTCAACTCTTTTTATCAGTAAAGAGATAAGGAGACTTTGACGAGGATAGATCCAAAAGAATCATGTTCTGGAAGACGGAAAGTATCTTTGATCAGAAGAACAGAAAATTGTCTTTGATCAAGGTGGAGTTAACGGCCCTGAAGGAAGTTGATAGAGGCAAAGATCGTTTTTAAATTGAAGTGCATCCGGGAACAGACGTCATGAACTTGCTCAATTGCCCTGATATATTACAGATAAAAGTAATGCATTAAACAGCTCCGGTGTATGAAGGATGGACTTTTTCTCACACACCTATGAGCTAACAGTAATATGCCAATCATTATTTCCGGTATATTGATATAATGTATCGATATATTGCTTCTCACGTGCTTATGAGATAATAATATATGAATAACTACTTTCAATATATTAGCTGTATAGGAATCGTTTTGATATATCATACAGTATTCATCAGTTTGTGTGCAATCTTCGATGGAAATTTATTTTGGCGAAATATAAATAAACACCAATTTTCTTTTTCCTGAGTAAAAATCAGTGAAAACTACTCGTATTCATGTTCTTGTATTGTTTTGAGATGGAAATAAACGTCCATTTCCCATATCACTAAAAAGATAAGTCTGTCGATTTCTGAGATAATTGTTTCTGCTGCTAACGTATCTCTTAATTACCGAAGAAGTACTAAATTATGGACAC
>VOSG01000316.1:0-42472 GCA_009761265.1 Halicephalobus sp. NKZ332
ATCCCGGAAATGATGACTTGGGAGCTTGTATGCTAGAAAAAATCAGTTGTTGACTTTTGACCCATTCTTTGATTACCTATTGATTAAAAGTAGCAAACGAAATCATTCATTTTCATCTTGCATCATTCGCTCGGTCGAGAGTTGAATAGATTTATTTCAAGAAATTAATTTTTAGAATGCCATACAAAGCTTATATTGTTGACGCCTTTACCAATACTAGATTCGCCGGGAATCAAGCTGCTGTGTGCTTGATCCCCGAGGTTCGTTTTATTTCTTTATTTTTTAAAATATAGATGGTGATTTCAGAAACTATCTGATGCCGAATATCAGAAAATAGGAGCAGAATTCAATTTATCCGAGACGAGTTTCTCCATCCCTCTTGACGGAGACTCCTGGAAGACAGGTGAGGTTCAGAGTTCTTGATTTTCGAGTTTAATTTATTCGAAATGGATACAGTTTTTGGATTTAAATTTCGAGATAAATAGCTCTAGCAAGATCTAGTTCCTTCGATAATTTAAATTTCCAGCAAAGACTTTTTCCCTGAGATGGTTCACCCCTACTCTCGAGATAGAACTCTGCGGGCATGCCACCTTGGCGACGGCTCATGTCATTTTCAACGAGATCGGTGGGATTTTATTTTTTTGAAATTAATATCAGTCACTTTGATTTCAGGGAACGAAAATGAGGAACTTGTTTTCACAACCATGTCTGGAGAACTTCGAGTCAAAAAAGCTGCCAAAAGATTGATTATGAATTTCCCTGCCTATTACAAAACTGAGAACTTCTCGACGAAAAGATTCAAATTCAACAACGAACCCATCAATCCCTTACTTGATGAAATTGTTGACGTAAATTTTTATTTCTCCTATTTTAAAAACTGATTCTTCAGATACTGGTTCCTCATCTGAATCCCGTTCAAGCCTGTCTCTACACGGAAACTGGTAAACTTTTGCTCGTCCTTGATTCGGAAACCACGAAAGATGAATTTATGTCCATCAAGCACAACGGCGACAAACTCTTGCAAATCCACGATGGATCCAAAATCAGAGGAATCGTCGTTACTATGTCTCCGAAAGATGCGAAGAAACAAGGATTCGTTGATTCTGAAGGGAAGCCGTACGACTATATTTCACGTTTCTTTGTCCCATGGGCCGGGATCAATGAAGATCCAGCCACAGGATCCGCTCAATGTGTCCTGGGTCCGTTTTGGTCCAAGGAGAAAAATAGCAGTGGATCTTTCTACGGTAAGTTTTAAGCAATAAAAAAGTATATTTAGGTATTTATATATTATTATTGATTTTTAGCATTCCAATCCCATCCAGGTCGTGGAGCCCAGTTCAAGATCAGCTTCCCTACTCCAGGAAGAATCAATGTGGAAGGAGAATCCGTGACTATCCTCAGAGGCGAGATCGACCTCTAAAAATCGAAGGAAACATTTTCAATTTCATAGTGATGGTATTTCTATCTATTTTCAATGATTACAAAACACTCATTCTGTAAATAAATTTTTAGGGTTTCATCGAACTAGATTTATAGTCAGTTTGAAAATAGTAATAAAATTTCTTGTTTTTGTAATAGCAAATTCGTGTATATTGTTTAAATCTTATCAGTATAATTGTCTTGATATGAGATCGCGAAAGTCGAAGTTAATTCTTCGTATTTCCTGTGTTTCGAAGCAATCAGCTTTTGCATCCGTTTCGCGCGTTAGCACAGAGGGAGGTTGGGATATCAACGAAATACAAATTGATTGGTTTTAGTATGTCTCAAGAAGCAATGTTGAAAGAATATTTCGAGACCAAATTCTTTCCATCTCTCTGCTTCAAAATGAACTTCGAACTCTTAACTTCCATACTGTAAAATACAATTTCTTTTCTACGAATCACTATATCAGAAGTTATTTTTTGACGATTGACACATTCACAACCACGCATGTTTAAATTTTTTTGATCGCTTGTATTTTTTATAGTTATTTGTAGTTGACTTTAATGGTTTTGTTTTTTTAGTTATAATCGAGAAACGAGTTTTATCTGTTCTGAACTCCAACGGTCTCGCTCCCCGAAACGTCTATTTTCCGAATTACTGTTTTCTTAAATTTCGATTTTTATTTTTTCGTTGATTTACTATTCAAAGGATTTCTAAAACCACGAAATATTATTTTAAAAATTAATTTTTGATCCCAATAGTAACATAGTATTCAAAATAATTTCTTTATTACTGGCAAGGTTACAAATTGTTCAATCTCTAATTAAAAATGTTTGTACCTGTTTTAAACAATGAGTCTGGATTTGCTGTCGTTACCGTAAGCATCTATGTAGAAGGCTCTTCGATGAACAGAGTTCTTGAGATCAGAATTGAAACTCGAATCCGATCTCGTCGAATGAAGATCTTGGGAATTTTGGGAACCCGTGTTTCTTGAGATCTTGATGATGCTGATTGTGATGAGGATGAAAGTAATACTCATGATGATACAGAAGATGAAAATAATGAGGACAATTGGGAGGAAGAAGAGGTCTATCTGTCTCACGATGCTGTCGATCCTGTTCGTCAACCTGTCAACGTCAGAAGACAGCTCTGTAGCGCTGACGAGGGCATTAGAAGTCAGGTCTATTACTGTAGTGGCATTTATCTAAAAATGAATTGCTTTCGACTTAAAAACTAGTTATTTTAACTTTAAAAATCAAATATTCTTAATTTTAAAGGTTAACTACTTTTAAATTCAAAAAGTTGGTCATTCTCGTTGGAAAAAATCTTTCCAATCGATTGATTTTAATTGGAAAAATGATCAAACCTGTTCCAGAAGATTGTAGATGCCGGTTTGGAAATGCCGCATAACATAGTCCATTTTTAAATTTACTTTCTTTTAGTCCTTTTTTCCAAAGAAATCCCGAGAATGAAAATTCCTCACTTTTATAGGGTTTTAGGAAGAAACGAATATTGTTTTGCGTAAAAAGGTGGGATGATAAAACATAAAAGGCGAGAGGTGAACCCATGACTCACCTCTGAATTGATTTTCACTTACAAGGTCCAACTTGGTTGACGTCTGAAAAACATCAGGGTTCCTGGAGCGTTCTGAAGTCGATGGAATTCAGATCAATCTTTCAAAATTTATTTTTGACACTTTGAGAAAAACTATTTTCAACATTTAAAAAAAGTTGCCTTCAAAGCAGAAAAATATTCTCGGTAATTAGAAAAATTATTTCTGAATTTAAAAATATTTTTGACTAACAAAGAACAAAAATAATATATTGTTCATAATCACGTACACACTAAAATTAGGTTTTCGGGTTTTTGTGACGAGAGTCATTTCTTGCTCAACTCCCACCGGTTTCGAAAAAATGAAGTCATCGAAGTTGACTTTACAAATTAATGGAACAAAACAATGTCTTTAACCTTTGAACTTTACGAACGTTTAAGAATTTGTGTTATATTAATTTCTGTGACGAAATTTGATGAGGGCAGAGGAGGAAAAACTAGTTTTCGTGACTCATGTAATTCCAGATTTATTTTTTGTCGAAATTATTAAAATTTTTGACTGTTTTTGACGAGGACAATGTGGGAACAAATTTGTGATTCATATTAATTCCATATCTTTATTTCCTGAGTTGCTTAAAGTTCTAAACATGTTGCTGTGTTTTTGATAAAAATTTAAAAAAATAATTTTGTGATTCAAAGTAGTTCTATATTTTCCATAGTTTTAGTGTTGTTTAAAGTTCTCGGAAATTTTATCATGCTTATCATCGTAATAAATCTTCTTACGAAGGCAGAGGTGGACACGTTTTTGTGACTCAGAATAATTGTGGATTTTATTTCTTTTTTGGAATTTTTTTATTTTTTACTTTTACTCTGCCCTTTAACTTCAATCATGTTTCTTTAGATTTCACCGAAATATCTCATCGACAAAATTCTCACGTCAAGCTCATTTTCAATGCAAGAGATAATTTTAATTTTCTAGTTTATTGCAATTAATTTTTTCACCTTTCAGAATTGTTTAAAGCAAAAACCGCGTTTTTTACTCGAATAAAAGTTTCAAAAATGTAGTTTTTACTTAAAAAATGACTAGAGAACAATTCGACTTATTTTTGTCATCGTTAAAGAAGTTTTATTTACAAGTTAATTTTGTTACTTAAAAAGCAAAATCAGATAAAGTTTGAGTGGTTAGTATGGTTTCAAAAAGTCCAAAATATAATGTAATCAAACTGAACAGGTAGGTTGGTATCTGCAACTTGATTAAATGTTAATAGAAAGTGAGACTTTTCCACTTCTTTTCATTTAATCAAAAACTTTCCACCTTTTTTACCCAAAACCTTTCCTTATTTTCTTATTTCATTAAATCTACAAGCTTTCCAATATTTATTTGGTTTCATTAGTATCATGAATTCAAAGGAATTAAACTTGAATTCGGTTCACAGATGGATATATTTGTCCATCGAGTTCGTCAGCGGACTTTTCCAGTTGTCGATGTTGATTTTTTTCCTCTACATGCAGATCCGGAAGAGGGGGTTTTACAGGTACCCTTATTACGTCCTGTTGACTCTCTACATGATCGCGGATTCCCCTAGATTCATAGGGGTTTTGATTGACTTCTGGACCGAGGATTCACTTTTCAAGAGGGAATTCATCAAGTGGTTCAACCTCTATTTCTGGTTCGACATGATTTTCGCGAATTTCTGCCAACTCGGGATCGGATTAAACAGATTGACAGCGGTTCTTCATCCTATGAAACACGTGTTTCTCTGGTCGAAGAAAATGACTTTGATTATCTGTCTCCTGGTAATTCTAATTTCGTTCCTTGCCATCTTCGGTGTTGGATATCTGGAAAAAGATCCAGGGAATCTCCTTGCACTCTGTGTCATTCTTTCTCTGACGACCTTGATTATCTGTATCTACACTACTGCAAGGACTGTGTGTCTCAAGAAGAACGTCTACAGTATAGTCAACAACAATCCGAGGGTGAAGATGGAGAGGAATCTTCTCCAACAAGCTCTCTTCACGAACATCAACTGTATACTTTATTTCTTTTTTTTCCAGCTCGAAAAAATGGGTCTTGAATGGTGACTAATTTACTCCTTAAAATTAATTTTGAAAACTTCTTTTCAGGACCTGGTTTTCTTCTCAGGATTCCATCAACAATATTTTCCGATTCTTGCAGTTGGTGTTTTTCACCATGGAACATTTCGGAAGCTTGGTGTTTTTGCTGATGACAAGCCACACTGTCAGGAATGAGTTCATAGACTTCTATACCCTCAGGGTCTACAGAGAGAAATGTATCCACGACAACGAAATTACCGTACAGCCAGTGAAAACTTTGTGGATTCCGTTGACTATACCTCTTCCTTTTCATGATTGAATTTATTAATCTTTTTTATTAATTATTAGAGTTCAATAGGTAATTGAATAAAAATATAGATCGATATCGAGAAACTAAAAAGAGCATTTGTCAGATAATCCAGAAGAGCAATAAAATGAACACAGGATTTTAGGAAAATTTATTAGTCACATTACTGATCAAACTTTACAAATTCGAGAGCGATGTGGTGCAGAATATTTTCTGCAATTTCTTCTCAATTAAAAGAGCAAAAGTAGCTGGTAATTAGACAGTTTTACTTTATTTTTCCGAAACTCCTGGTCTAGATCACTCGCGTCCTCTACCCAACCAGTCCGAGTTCACTTTCGCTTCCGTAATAAATCTGACTCCTTTTTCCTGAATTTTCACAACCCAATTTTTTTCGATATTTTCACTAACCCCAATTTCTTTCTCTCGATTTTTACAAACTCCGACCTTCGTCGAGTGACTTGTCCTGATCTCTTCCTGACTTCTCGCTATCGACAACTTTTTGTGTCTGCGAGTCTATATTCCTGGATCTACTTGACCCCTATATTTCTGCATACTAACCACCGTTTATTTCCCACTAACCCAGACCCCCACCTACTAGAGCCAGGATGCAGCCTATCGGACGTCTTCGATCTCACAGCATCATGATCTGTGAGCCAGCGAGTTCCTACTGCGAGGATCATCAGTCTCCGAGACGCAAGATTCGTCTTCCGGTAAGTCTTATTTATTCGAGTTTTTACCATTCCACATCGAGTTCCGTCCTTTCATATATAAATCCCCTTTATAGTCGGTCTCTATTAATGCCACAAATGTCTATCGCCAAGAGCACAAAGCCGGAAGAGCGGAGCGAGCTGCAGTTCTGGGACAACATGACGGGTTCAGAGGATGCACTTTATGGTTCACCGGATTGTCTGGAGCCGGGAAGACAACTATATCGTTCGAACTCGAGAAGACTTTGATCCAGCTCGGACTTCCTGCTTATGGACTCGATGGAGACAACGTCAGACACGGGCTTTGCAAGAACCTTGGATTCTCGAAGCATGATCGATCTGAGAACATCCGAAGAGTCGCTGAGGTGTCGAAGCTTTTCGCCGGCATGGGTGTCGTGTCCCTCGTTTCGTTCATCTCCCCCTTCCGTCACGATCGAGACGAAGCCAGAAGAATCCACGAGGAGGAAAACATTCCTTTCTTGGAGGTCTACGTCAACACCCCCTTGGAAGTCTGTGAGTCCCGAGACCCTAAAGGTTTGTTTACGAGTTTCTACAGTCAGTGTCCATGAATTGGTTTCAGAACTTTACAGAAAAGCCCGCGCCGGAGAAGTCAAGAGTTTCACCGGTATCGACTCTGCTTATGAAGAGCCTTTGAGACCTGACTTGGTTCTGAATGCAGGATCCGAGACAGAATCTGAATGTGTCCAACGAGTCCTCCAGCTTCTTTACGAAAGAAAGATTCTCCCCGAGAAAGCGATGCATCAGCTTGTTGGTCTTCCTGTCCGACAGCTCTTCGTCAACGATGAAAGCGAGAAGGTTGCCTTGATTGAATCCACAAAGAGCGCTCCGGAAGTCGAACTTACCTTGGTTGATCTTCAATGGCTCCAAGTCTTGGCTGAAGGCTGGGCAACCCCGTTGTCTGGATTCATGAGAGAAAGACAGTACTTGCAGAGTCTTCATTATGGACAAGTATTCGATCTGAAGAAGAAATGCCATGTTCCTGGTGAGAAATTGTCTTCTAAAAACTCTGGTTTAGAAGATCCTTATCCTGTTTTCTCTTCGAATATCTCTCAATCTGTGCCAATTGTTTTGCCGATTACTGACGACGTTGTTGAGAAACTACAAGCTCGTGAAGGAATTGAGAAATCTGTCGTTTCTCCTAATCTGGCTAAGAAGGTCCGATTGACTTATGGAGGACAGTTGATTGCAGTTTTGGAAGACCCAGAAGTTCATCCTCATAGGAAAATGGAGAGACTTCATCGACAGTTTGCGACTGTTGATACTCGTCACCCGACTGTCAAGATGATTATGGAGAGCGGGGATTGGCTTCTTGGTGGCGATATCAAAGTTTTGGGAAGGATCACATATAATGATGGATTAGATGAGTACCGTAAGACTCCACTCGAACTTCGGAAGATTTTTGCAGATTCCCAATGCGACGCTGTATTCGCTTTCCAACTGAGAAATCCAATTCACAATGGTCATGCTTTGTTGATGAAGGACACTCGCGAACAACTGCTGAAGAGATATAAGAATCCAATGTTACTACTTCATCCACTTGGAGGATGGACGAAGGATGACGATGTTCCTTTATTGACGAGAATCGAACAACATAAAGCAGTCATGGATGAAGGGATTTTGGATCCGAAGTGGACGGTTTTGGCAATTTTCCCGTCTCCGATGATTTATGCTGGCCCGACGGAGGTTCAATGGCATGCTAGAGCTAGATTGGCTGCTGGAATCAATGCTTATATTGTTGGGAGAGATCCTGCTGGAATCCAGGACCCGGATACAGGGGATTTTCTTTACGATCCTACTCACGGAGCAAAGGTAGTTTTTATTGTGAGAAAAAAGAGTGATCAGATATTTTTAGGTTTTGACAATGGCGCCTGGTTTGCCGAATTTGGAAATTATTCCGTTTAAAATTGCTGCTTATGACAAGGTAGCGAAGAAGATGGGATTTTTCGATGAGTCGAGGAAAGATGATTTTGTTTTTATCTCAGGAACGAAAATGAGAGGATATGCAAGAGATGGAGTGAATCCTCCTGATGGATTTATGGCCCCGAAGGCATGGGAGGTTTTGGCCTCTTATTATCGTGAGAAAAATAGAAACTAACTAACGTGTAAGATAATGAATGTTGCATGTAATATTATGAGATTGCACTTGTTATTTGAGATAGTTGATATATGGTTGAGGGCGAAATAAAGACTAACCGATTTTGAGAAATTATTTGGGATTATGGTAACGGTGTCGCCTGTGTCCAGCCTTTCTGTCTGCTGACCCATTGATCTTGGCTTTCTTGAGCACCTCTTCCTCGATGAGTATTAGCTGGAAGATGAGTTCTCTTGACTTCGCCATCGTCCAGCCCGGTCGCATTTCTTCCTTCAGGACTTCTCTCAACAGCCATGAAGGTAATTTGGATTCTAATATGGTTGCGAAGATCTCATGATTGATATCTCCACCAATCTGCTCCAGCCCCTCCAACATCCCTTCGAATTCCATGAACCTCTTTTTTACCACTGCTACGGGTGTGAGGTCATCCGAGACTGGGGCATCCAGAATCGCTCTATGATAAGCTTTCTCGATGTATTTTGACTGTCCGAATTGTTTCTCCAGGGTCTCCCAAACGATCGGGTAATTCCCACTGGTGATCTCGAATTTCATCACTGCATCCTTAGCTTCTCCTTCTAAGGCTTGCATGAGTTGAACCAGCTTCTGGACTGGGTTTATGTTCTGGGTTTCTATGATGGCGTTGAACAATTCCTTGAATGATACCCACTGCAGAAAATTCCCTCTGAACTTCGGCAAGGGCATCGGAAGTACCTGAACTGAGTCGTTAAACTTTCCCACCTGGTCCTCGGAGTTGATCGGTTGCTTGACGATTGAAAACGCTCCACTAGACATGATTTCCCGATCGTTGCACCAATGTAGTCCCTTTGGGATAATAAGTAACCACAATAAAACACGGAATAGCTTGATTCCAAAGGGTCTAGAGCACTAGTTGTATTGAAAACGTGTTTATCATCATGTAGCTAAGATATAGCGTTTTAACCGGAAGCTTGCTCACACCTTGGTATGTGATTGTTTCGCAAGCATTTTTCGAATAACACAACAATCGCAATCACTGTTGTTAAAACGTTCGAATTGTTGTCAGAAGCTATGGTTAGTAAAGATTAAAACATAAACAATAGATCGGATGCGTTCCTTAATCATGATAAAGCGAATTCTTCTTCACCACGACGAGAGCGACCTTCGCCCCCTCCTTTTGGTGATTCCGACTCGCCGTTAGCGACAAACGGGTTGTTGACAGATTTAAGGAGAATTTTTTACTCGAATGAGTTTTGAGTGTACTGTTAGTACAGAAAGCTTATTATTAATTCAGTAATATTAGTTTGCCCAGGTGAACTTCTTTAGTTTTCTATTTGATTAGAAAATAATGAAGAAAAATTAAATTTACAGAAAATGCCAGACCTGTAAAAAATAGTATACAAGATCCATTACAGGTTATAACGTTGTGGGGAACGAAGTTTTCTAATTAAGTCTGGGGAAATTCTTGAATATGGAACTTTCAAAGTGAATGAGAATATTTAAAATTCTTGAATTTTTGAAATAAAAATTTTATTCAATTGAAACATTAGATTTACAACGTCAAAAAAATAAAAGTCGTTACGGTATTTTCAGATGAAAGATTCAGTTTGATACATTTTTTTCAAAGCTACAGTATTTTTTTTCACTAGACCAATATCTTGTCAAAGATGTATTAACCGGAAGAAAATGAGCGTAAGGATTGTTCCATGCATTGTCTGTGAGAAATTCTGGTAACTCCGAGTTGAGTGAATTTTGTTCTGTCAAAATTCAATAAATCCGCTCCAGAAATTTCTCTTTGAATAAAAGCATGTTGATATTCGTCTAAATCGAGATATTGAAGCCAAGCTACAACGTCATGGATCGTCCAGGAAATTAAGTCCTTGATCCTGAAGTCGCCATGAGAATTGATCGATGCTGAAATAATATTTCTTATTTTCTAAAACAATTAAAAATCCAAATACTGAAATTTTAACAACATAAAGAAAACTTAAAAATAACGAAAAAATAAAAGGCTGAAAACTTAGAAATTCGAAAAAAATAAAAACTCAACTTAATTTAGAAATTAAAAAAGCCAAAATATTTTTTAAAATGAAGCTAAATTTACAAATTAAAAATGGGAAAAGATACGTTGTTTATTTTTTAGTACTCGAATTATGTCTCGTATCTTCTCATATTAATTTCGCTATTAAAAAGTGAATAAAGCCGTGCTCGAAACTAAAGCAAAGTTGAAGAAAGAAGGCCTTACAGAAATTTTCCTGGACACTGCTTCCCGTAGTTGTAGAATTTCCAGAAAGTTGGGAAGTTCCGGAAGCTGCGGATCTGTCATCGTGATCACTGTCCCCTGTACCACTATCGGGATCTTCGTAATCCACAGGGGGAGTCCTCATCTTCGGTTCCAAGTATAGGGGTCTACCGTATACCAAGGTCCCTGAGGCAATATCAGGAACAGTGACGTTGGTTATTCCAGATGCGTTTTTTATATTTTCTGATGATGTCGAAATCGTTGATGAAATCGAAACCTGAGTGAAGAAAAAAGAAAGAATTAAAAATTGGTAAAAATCAAATTTCGAAAGCTTCATAAAATTTGAAAATTTGAACACAAGCAAAAAGGCCACTCGAAGCGAAAAAATATTTTTAGAAAGAAAATATTGAATTAAAGATTAATCAAAAGTTAATTCAAAATTAATCAAAAAATATAGTTTAAACAATTAAGAAAATCCAAAATTAATTTTCAAATGTTCGAGAAACATTGAAATTACTAAATCCAGAAAACTTTGAAAGTCAGACATTCAGAAATATTTCAAAAAAGTAACCCCGAAATTAATTCCAAAAACTTTCAAGTTACAGTATTCTTATAAAACTTACATTATCGTGAGTCATCGGTTTCAAAGCGATTTTTCGTTGCTGGACGGTACCATAACTGTCCTCCAGTTGCTGACTGATGAGAGTTACTCTGTGGCCTTCTGGAGGGTCAGGGATTCTGATCGTTGTGCTGCTCGAGTTGCTTCCGTTCGGGGTAGCTCCTCCGTTGCTCGAGGGCTCGTCACCACATTCGCTGGGTTCCAAAGAAGTCCTCGATGATGTGTACCTAAGAAAATTAATTTAATAAACAAGTTCTAACTAAATTCTCAAAAATAATCAGTTTTAAAAATTTACCCGCTGTCTTTTTTGTTTGCGAATCCTCCAGGGGGCGAATGTTGGATAATTTTTCCATTCACTTTAGCCGCAGGTTGGACATTTTCCCGAACAGATTCTCTTAGGCTCAATCCACCGTAACGACCTACAGTAGTTCCTTCTTCTTTAATAATCTTTTCTGTTGAATTGCTTTTTCCATGATCATCTTCTTCAATACAAACTTTAGATCTTCTTTTTGCGAGGGCGTTTCTCAAATCCGCATCAAAATCCAAAGACTTTTTTGGACCACAAGGATTCGGTTTTGCCATTGAAGACTTAATAACATTATTATTGTTCAAATTCGGATCCACCGGCTTCAATCTCACCGCCGTCAAAGCTTCGGCGGATATCCCTCTGCAATCTGCGTCTTTTTTCGTTTCGAGACTCATTTTCGTTTCAAGACTCGCTTCACTCTTTTCGGCTTTCTTTATCCCTCCCTTGAGGAAATCCGGAGGGGGAGGCGGTGGGGGAGGAGGGGCATTACCAGCACTCCTAGGACCCCCGTTCAAAAGTGCCGGAGGCGGAGGAGGGGGTGGAGGAGGAGGAGGGGCTTGCACTGTCCCATAATTGCTCTCCTTCGCCTTCACAATACCGTATATCTCCGGGGGCGGAGGTGGAGGTGTCTTGGGCCTGAGGGCAGACCTGAACGGCCTCGAGTAATCCGCATTCATAGAGTCTATGCTCGGTTTTCTATGATGTCCTCCCTGATGTTGGAGATCCGGAGAACTATTAAAACTCTTCAAATGGGGGGAAGGGGGATAGTAGGGGTCCGTTTCCGCAGCAGTTCGATGGAGTCCATGGATCGAGGGTGATGGCATTCCTCTTTGCTTTCTTCTTTTCATCTCCGCTACAGAAGTGTACTTTTTTGGACCCGCAGGAGAATCCTGGAAAATCTCGAAATTAACTTTGATTTTATTTTTAAAATTTATTTCCTTTACATCTACTTTTAGTTTCTTTAAAAACAGTATCCTCTATTCATACTTGAGAATTTTCTCATTGAACACTCCATTCTGAACATGTTTTTGTCTCTTTCAAGGATCCTTTTCCGTAAAAAGAATCAGATCTCTTTCATTGAAAGATTGTTTCACGGAAATCATATTTTTTTTATTGCAATTTTCATTCTGAAGATGTTTTTTGTCCTTTCTGAAGATCCTTTTCATTGAAAAATCCATTCAAAAATTGTTTCACAAAAAAATTATGATTTTTATAAGCACTATTTTGAAGATGCTTTTTATTTTTTGCAAAAGAAAAAAAATCACATATTATTGTCAGAATTTATTCAAAAAATATTTTCACTTTCTTGAGGATTTTTTTATTAGGAAATTTATCCAAAAAATATTTTTCGAAAAATAAAACTGTCCCAAAAAAAACCACCCTGAGGATGTTTTTCTGTCGCCTTTAAGGATCTTTTTCGCAAAAAATCATATTTCTTCATCGCACACCTCATCTTGAAGATGTTTTTCACTCCTTTTGAGGATCCGTTTTTGCAAAAAAAAGATATTCTTTCACCTCAGAGTTCATCCGGGAAATTTTCTTAAATGTTACTGTTTTTCAATTCAAAACATTTTACAACTAAAAAAATTACTTTTTCTTTTTTATTTAATTTAAAAATTTCTTAAAAAATTAGTGTTTCTAAAATTTTAATAATTTTTAAGGAATTAATCTTTATTATTCCCCTAATTTAAAATATTTTTTTCCAAAGATTTTTCGCACAATTTTCTCATTACACACTTCAAAACCAGGGAATTTTTTTCCAAGGACTTTTCGCACAAAAAAATAACAGTTTCCTCATTACACACTTCATCCTGGAGATTTCTTTTTTTTGCCTCTGGCTGTCGGTCAAAAAATTTCGGACATTTTTGTCGAAGCTGAGTGGGCTCTTCTTCGAACATTCTTCTGGACATTTCGAACAAGCTTCTTTTTTCACACAAAAACCAGTCTGACAATTTTTTTCTTTTGGAAGTGGAACATTTGCAATTAAGTATGAATCCGGAAAAACCAATCTAATTGTAAAAAATATTAATCTCGAAAAATTAATTTAATTTAACCGAAAAATATTAAATATAAATGCCGACAAAATTAATTTAATTTTAAATAAATGAAAACTAAAAAGAATCACATTAATCTTAAAATGAAATTCAATCTCGAAAAATTAGTCAACTTCGAGTTGATCATAAGTCTCGGAAATCGAATTCACTATTATTTGGATGAAAAAAACCAAAAACAGGATTAATCAAATCTTGATGTTCGCTTTTCCCATCAAATCTAGTTTTCAATAAAGTCAAAGTTAATAAAAAGTAAAACTAGTCCATACATAAGGATTTTTAAAACTTTTTCATATATCAGTTAAGAAAAAACAAAACAAACCTGCTCATACGGAATCGGCTGGAATTGAGAAGTCGAACTCGTGCCTTGTCTCACCATCAGATGCTCCAACTCCGCTGCAGAAATCCTTCTCGCGGCTGATGGACGAGATTTCACTGAAGCACAACGGATATTGTTGGAGTTATTACAGTAATTGAGAGCTTCCATCGACTTAGAGGAAGTCTGAGGAGTTCCCGAATCCAGATAGTTGTAGTTCGAGGAAGAATCATCCACTGGAAAAAGGAAAGCAAGGTGAGGAGTGGGGTAAACAGGAAGTTTTATTACTCGAAGATTCCGTGTTATAGCTCATATTAATATGAAATCAAAGTGTTTCGAAAATTTCGTATTACGGGTTGTATTAATATGAAAAAATTATCCGAAAATGTTATAGATTATATGAAATTAAAGTATCTTGAAAAACCCATGTTACGGGTTGTATTAATATGAAGAAAATAGAAAATAATTCCAAAGTAGACTCACTTGAAAATCCCATAGCATGTTGCATGGGGCCTCCCCGGGCATAGCTGAGGCTGGTGCTGGGGTGTCTCTGGGGAGGCATGGGGGGCAGGATGTTCCTCGGCACGGAGTGGTTTCTTCTACTCGGCATCGTTCCTGTTCCTGTCGCATAATGTCCATTTCCAGGAGGCACATCCACAGTGATGACTTTCAAGGTGATGGTTTCGTCACTTTGATGGATTAGATGAACCACTTGTTCATGACTTGCTTTTCTTACATCAACTCCGTTTATTTCGAGAAGGAAATCTCCTGGTCGAAGTCCAGCTTTCATTGCCATTCCGGACATATCCACTCCTTCGAAAAATTGCAAAGCTGGACAAAGAGGTGTTGGTTCGAATTCGACCTCGGAGTCGACGTGCTTGGCACCTCGTAAAATGAAGCCAAATCCTTTCGGACCTCGCGGAATCACCAGGATTCTCGGAGTATTTGGTCTAAAATATATATATACAAATGATTTCACAAAGATAAACTCACTCGAATCCAGCACGAGGAGCTGATTGGACTTCATTAGGAGGATACCGTCTCAAAGTCGAGTACTGACTTTCATTTTCCTGCATCATAGTCAGACAACTCGGTGAAGGACTCGGCAACCCCGCCATGGCATTTCTGACCTGCTGAGGTGTCTGATATCTTTCGCTCTGAGCACTGCATATAGAACTCTGACTCAGGCTTCTTCTCCTCAGGATGGGGTTCGTGAGTCTCCTTCTCGTATTGTACTTGGGAGCTCCTCTGTAAGGTACTGAAAAAAGAGGAATAGGTTCCAGTTCTCTGGGGCCATGACCAGGGGCAGTATCGTAGATGAGCACCGGTAGGGTCATTGGGGGACCTCTCTGAGTACAGTACCCTGAGATTGGGGGTCCTCTTTGAGTACAGTACCCTGAGATTGGGGGTCCTCTGTGAGTACCGTACACTGGGATGGGAGGTCCTCTATGGGTACCATATATTGGGACCGGGGGTCCCTTGAGAGTACCGTACACTGGGATAGGGGGTCCTCTTACAGTGCCATACACCGACATCTGGGGTTCTTCGTCTTTTAGCAAATTTAGTTCAGAAAAATTCTTTTTTAGCTTTTTCGAAATAGAAATATTCTTCTTTTTTAGTTTTCTCAAGGTAGAGTTTTCTTCTTTTTTGAATAAGTTCAAATCAAGGAAGTTCTTCGATTTTTTGGATTCAGAAATATGTTTCTTTTTTAATGAATTCGAACAAGGAGTGTCTTCTCTTAGTAAATTTAAATCGCGAAAATGAGTTAATGAGTCTGAGTAAGAGTTATCTTCGTTTTCCAAAAAGTTTAAATCAGAAAATTCAGTCGATAAATTCGAATCGGGGAAATCTTTTTTTAATAAATCCAATGCAGAAAAATCAGTCAATAAATTCAACTCAGCAAAATCTTTTTTAAATGAATTTAAATCCGAAATATCGTCTTTCCTTTTTAGTAAACTTATATCACAGAAGTCTGTCCTCAACAAATTCGGATCAGAAATATCTTCTTTTTTTAGTACACTAAAATCACAGCTCTTCCTTGATTTTCTAGAATCGGAAATATCCTCCTTTTTTAATATACCAAGATCACACAAGTTCTTAGGTTTTTTAGGAACGGAAATATCCTCCCTTCTTAATATACTTAAATCAGTGAAGTTCTTCTTTAATATTTTCGAATCTGGGAATTTTTGTGAGTTTTCGACAGAGGCAGGTCTCCGCGAAGTGGTCAGGTAAAAGAACCGCTGGCCGAGATCGTGATCCTCTGCATGAAGATCCCTCCGAAAAGAATTAACTTCGACAGGGGAACCTCTAGTTGGTCTAGTGGCGATGTAAATCCGCTCGTCGATCACCTTTTGCCCCGAAGGTATTAAAAAATTGAAGGAATTCGATGACGGCAGTTCATTCAACATATTTAATCCTTCTTTTTTCGAAAAATATTAAATAAAAAATAAATCTTGTTGTTGACATGATCGATAAAAACAAAGCGAGAAACCCGATCTAGACAACGTGAAAGGTTTTTTTAAAAGATCATCGAAAATTCTTTGAGGGAGTTTTTTAAGATAAAACTACTACAAGTATTAGAAGTGACTTTTTATGAAACGGTTTTGAATGGGGTCTCGGAATCGTATCAACAAGAAAATAAAAAGTTAAGTTTTTTGGGATGTCTGAAAAGAATCTTGGAATTCTATCAATATGAACATAAAAAGTTCTTATACAAAACGGTTTTGAGACGGATTATTGAAATTTTTAGAAACTCTTTGATTTTGAATCTTAATTTAAATCATATCCTCATAAAGATCAAACAGTTTCAAAAAGAAATTTCGAAATATTCCAGACATTCTTAGAAATCTCAGACCTCTTAGCATCAGTTCATTGGAAAAATTTCCGCTGAATTTCTGGAAGACCAGAAACTTGAAGAAAATTGAAGGACCAGGGCGATTTGCTCCAAAACGGCCTTCCAGAAACATTCGATTTTCAAGTGATCGAATGAGTGAACATGAACAATAAAAAAGAAGGATTAACTCTTCCGTTTTCAGAAAATCAAAAATCCCCCATCCCCTATCGGTGCTCATCTTCATTTAAATTTAAATATAAAAATAATTTTGAAATTTAAAGTTCGAAATAAAGAGTAATTTTAAATTTAAAAACAAAAAATAAAACTTGCCTGCTTGAGCAGGATTATGGGATTGGATAACCTCGGCAACGGCCAGATGAGCGACAATATGAGCCACATGAAGAGCTGTTTGACCTTGTTTGTTCTGGATCAAAGGATCTGTTCCTCGGAAAAGAAGTACCCGGGTACAATCGGGTCTATTGTTGACGGCACAAACGTGGAGTGGGGTGTTCCCGTTCACGTTCTGGGCGTTTATGTCCGCTCCGTAATAAAGTAAGTGCTCTACGTGCTTCATCAATCCGTTTTTGCAAGCCTAGAAAAGAGATTCGTACAATCAAAACTAATTACTTTAAAATAACTTCAAAGATTTATATCACAGAAATCAGTAATTATCTTTGTGAAAACTAAAACTTTTAAATATCTCTAAAAATCCCGAATTTCCAAATTTACAGAAAAACAACAATTATTGCCATAATACTTGAAAACTTTAAAGACTTAAAAAGTCAAAAAATCGGAATTTCAGAAATACCTGTCTAACTGAGAAAAGTTTTTAGTCCTAGTTTCAGCGGCAATTATCCTCATTTTTTTTCTTCAAGTTGCACGACCGACTTGACTAGTTATGGACATTCATAACAATAATTGTCTGTTTTTTTTCGAAATTTTCCGAAGGACGTAAATCGTTACCTTGGCTCCAGATGACCACTTAAAAAAATAGGGAAAAGGAACTTGGTCCATTTTTGTAAAAAAGGTGCACTTTTATTTTTCTATTAAAAACAGGTAGAAAATAAAATGATCCTTTTCTGATAACATCATTTTTGGGGAAAAACCTATATTCGTTCTCATTTCGCCAAGGTCTTTATCAAAAAAGTGAAAATGAACTCACTTGATGAAGTTCGTGGTTTCCATGCATGTCGACGATCCCGACTTCCGCGGCTTCACTCAAAAGCATCTCTGCTACAGCATCTGAGGAATCTGTCGTCAACATAGAGTAATACAATGGAGTCAACCCTATGGGGTCTCTGTAATTAGGAGAAGCCCCTAATTCCAAAAGAGTCTTCACATTTTCAGCAATCGAAAGAAAAGCGGCCTTATGCATTCCTGTTTGACCTTCTGAATTTCGGAAATCCAGATGGGCACCACCGCCAACCAAAGCAATCAAGACGTTTCTATTGTTGGGTATTCCACTTGCGAGGGTCAAAGGGGTCTCGCCTTGGGGGTCGTGGAAGTTGGGGTCCATCCCCTGGGTACACCATTTTTCGACTTTTTCGGAGTTCCTATTTTGCACATAATCCATGAATTTTTTCAAATTCGATTTTGAATGCATTTGTTTCAAAGCTTTCTCATCCAGCTTCAACATTTTGTAGACTCTTTTTTTGTATTTTAGCTAAAAAATGATTTAAATTAAAGCCAATTTTTTGAAAGTTACCTCGAGATATGGTACACAATCATGAAAAGGGTAGTCCCTGATAGGTCTGTCCTCCAGGAGGAACTTTCCGGCTCTGGAGCCACAAGGGGGCAGGAAGAGTCCAAAGTTGAACGATTGCGGAAGTGCCTAAAATTCTTCGGTTTAACTTGATCCAGAATATTCAAATCCCATATCCCAAGATCCCCAAATTCCAAAATGGATGACATTTAATCCAGATTCCTACAGAATTTGGAACAATCGGAAATCATTACTCTTTAATTTTTCATAGTCGTTTCCGTGAAGACAAAAAAAGAAAAAATTATTGGGGGGAAATTGGCCCCCATTTGCACCAAATCTATTGACCTCAAAAATCGGAGCAAATTGGTTTAAAACTACTTTGCGAATTTTTAGATTTTTTTAAGGATCAAAAAAATTGAAATACACGAAAAAATTGATTGTCATGAAAAATAAATAACAAATTTAAAAATCTCGATCATATTAATCTTAAATTCCTCCATAAATGAATTTTAAAATCTTGCTACAAAAGATCAAAAATTAAAGGAATCAAGTTATAGTAAGCTTAGATGACCTCGTAAAGAATTTTTTTCAAAGGGCAAAGGGTTCGGAAAAAAATTTAGTTATTATAAAAAAAATAAACTACAAATTAAATAAAGCTGTAGCCACTTGACTGTATCGAAATAAAAGAGAAATTCGAAGCTCCGGCAGATTGTCAATCAACCAAATCTCCGTCGATTGACACGTTTTCCCTAAAGAAAATCCGTACGAAATTCATCGACGAACGTTTTCGGATCTTTTTTGGACAGTGTGAAAGTGACTATTTCTCTGATTTCTTTCATTTAATGAATTCGTGAAGAAACTGTCAAAAATCGTGGGAAATCCACTTGACCCCGACTTTGACGTCGTCGGAACAGTTACTTTAAAGACCAACAGAAGACAATTTAACAGAGTTAACAGTAATACTGATACTAATGTGGAGTAAATGTTCCTAGGAACACGACGAAAAAAAGTTTCCACAGTTCTTCGTCTGTATTCCCAGATTTTCGTCTTGCAAATCAGAAAAATTCGAAAAATATGGAGCGGGTTTTTCGGACATCAGGAGACTTTTAGAATCACAACACAAATCATCATCTGTATTCCTGGACTTTCGTCCTAGGAGTCGGTTTCACGATTCGCGATACCCACTTGACCTTTCGAGAAGAAAAACGAACCTGAGGCAAAGAAGCGAAGAGTTTTCTTTTAATGTCCCAGACACTGTCGTCGAGAGGAACCGTCAAACACTTCTGAAATTTTCGGATTAATCAGATACATTAAAGAAACAAGTTAAATGGAAATTTTGCATCCGTAATCCAAAAACGGTCATGGTCAAACTTGTTTTAGCTAATTAAACTGAGACGGATTTCATTAGATGTTCGAAAAACTGTCAAAAATAAAAATAAAAACAAAAAGGCCGAGGATAAAACTTGAAAGGAACAAAGCAGAAACACAAATAGCCGGAGGCTGGAAACGATTTTCCAAAAATCCTTGACTTTAGGTGCACTTGTTTCGCGGGAGTCAGAAGAAACTCCAAAAAGCAGTTTTGTTTGATCGAAATCGAATCTCGAGGAATTTATCGGAGGACAAGAGAACCAAATCTGTTTCTAGAATCAAAAAACACAGAATAAATCTAGCTTTTGCACAAGATTTAAAAAAATCGGTTAGTATTAAAAAATTTTATAAAAACTTCTCTTAATCTCGAAATTATTGGAACAGAAAATCGATTTAAAAAAATGATCAAAAAAGTAAGTTTTTTAAAAAGTTACTTAAAATAAGAAAACTTAACTTTATCTAGGAAAATTAATTCTAGTCTTTAAAATGTCTTAAATAAAAGGAGGTAAAGTTGTATTTGTAAATTTCCTTAAAATAAAAAAAACAAAGTTTGAATTTTTTATGCATCATTTGATAAAGCAATCAAAGTGACCATTGTCAAACACCTTTGACATTTCCGAAAAAAATCGAATTTTATTGATCCCCGAATTCTGGTCAGTTAAGTGCTTACAAAGGTTGACCAACAAAATGTTTACCGTTCATCGTCTCAGAAAATCCAAATAAAGTAAGCGCAATGTCAAAACAAAAATTTTATAGGACTGTAAACATGATTTAAACCGTTGCAAGACAAAGCAGAGATTTCACGGAACGATAGGTATGGTCTGAACCATTTCATAGAAAGTAGTACAAAGTAGTAGATTCCTGTAAGGGAAAGGAGGGACCTTATAGAATAATAGGATTGAAAAAAATTATTTCACAGAAAGAATGAAAGCAGTGCAAAGTATCGAAATTCGTATAGGTTATTGCGAGGAAGAAAAAATTTAAAAAAATAGTAAGTTCGAACTTTTATGGAAAAAGAGGTTAATAAAACAATAAATAGATAAAAAATCATTTCATAGAAAAAATAAAAGTAATATGAAGTAGTAATCTTCAAATAGATTATCGCAAGAGAAGAAAAACTTTACGGAATAGTAAACATAGTTTAAATCGTTGTAAGAAAAAAAGAAAACTTTACGAATAAAAATAAACTAAAAGAGTTTGACCAAAAAACTTGTTTAAATTATAGAAAAATAAAATCGACGAATATTCTTATAAGAGGGTAACACTAACCTGTATTTGAAGTTCTGGGACAAAGATTTGCAAGTTGATGGTAGTATCGTTGAGTTCGCTTCCGGCAATAGAAGGCAAGGGACTGGCCGTTCCCGCGAGACCGTTCATCACGGAGGTCGACGAACTCATAGCCAGAAGTCCTCCGGCAACACTCGTCACACTCTGTTGTCTCGAGTGGAATTGGCCCGTCACACTGTATTGAGAAGTCATTTTCCTTTATCCGAGCCCGAGGCCCGGCTGCAGTCGAAGAAACAGATCTTGCTTCTGGAGGAAAATATAGAAACTGAAATAAAAACATTCATTTTAAATTGTGTAAAAAATTAACCGCGGATTTCACAAAATTCACGAAAAATAAAAAATTGATAAAAAAGTGAATTTCGACAATTCATAAAAAAAGTAAAAAAATTTTCACGACGAAGATTAATCGAATAATATGCGTCTTTAAAAAGATAAAGATCTTGCGCGGGCAAAAAAGTTTAAAAAAATAGAAAATTAAGAATATTTAATAGTTAAACAATATATATCTCAAGATTTTTGAATATAGGGGAACTTGGAAGAAATATGCTTGTATAGATTTCGTATGGATTTCAGATTAGGCCAATTAATTATTTCGAACGTCAGGATAAAAACCACAGATAATAATTTATTCGGGAGTAAGAATAACGTCTTAAAGTTTCAGGGTCACTGGAGACGGGGGAAGCGGAACGGAAAAGTTTGAAAAATAAAAATAAAAATTCAAGAATATATTATTGTCTATAAAAACAAAATCTAAAAATATATTATAGAAATTAGGAATTTTGATATTTTTTAAAATATGAATATCCATATGAAAGAATAAAGTAGCAACCTAATGATAAGATCAATTGTGAAAACATAGTAGAAATAGTTTTAGAGAAATATAATAAACAAAAATACAAACGTTTCACTTTTAAGCCTAATCTGTACTGTTTCCACTTTCTATCTGCAACAAGCCATGAAATTGATTCTTTATCCTTATCCCTCATCCCTTTTTTTCGTTTCTTGTTCCTCGGACACTGGATATGAGATTAATGTCCAAAACAGCTTGTTCGATTTTGACCGATAGAAACAGGAACGAGTTTCGATAATTTTAAATAACAAAAAATGGGAAAATAAAAACAAGAAAGGATAAAAGGCAATTTTCGGCTTTTTGAAAGACTTTTTGAAGAAAAACAAGAATAAAAAGGTCAGTAATTGTCGGAAATACCATTTTCCCAAAGGTCAAAAATATCATCGACAAAAAGATTTTTAAAATAAGCTCTAAATATTCACGGAGAAGCAAAAATCAATCATATTAATATGAACATTTTTGGACAAGAGTTTTTTCATTTTATGTGTTAATTTCGAAAATCATTAATACAAAGTTTTCCCCCGAAATGTTCCCTAAAATAATTTCCAGAACTTTTTGAAGACGTCTAGAATTTTTAATTTTATATAGCTTCGGAACTTTTATGAGATTCTGAAAGATGGGAATAAAAACTAAAAAATTCTTAAAAAAATAGAAAACGAGTCTTGCGCAATTATGAACATCCGGCCAGAGTTTCTCACAGATGTTTGAAATCCATCTGACTGAACCAAAGATTTTGAAAATCTTCCAAGGATTTTAGATATCCACTGGGAACTTTGTATATCCACCAGATTCTGGATATTCCCCATGGATTCTGGATATCCCCCAGGGAGCCAACACGCGATCAGAATCAAGAAACCAATCGGACAAACTCATAAACGAAAAATTCAATTGGAAGACGTGCGGATTTATGGATCCCCAAACATCTTTCGAATTATTTTTATTCTCTCGTACGGCGACTCCTGGGATTTTGCGATCGGGAAGAAAATTGCATCTGCTATCTTGGTGGGATTTTGCAAATTTGAATCAATTCATCACCCCCGTGAAAATCAAAAAATGAAAACTATTGTAGATGGTTTTGATACAAATTTGAAACAAAACTTAAGAATTCCATCACTAATATGAACTTAAAAAATTAATTCATGAAGCAAAAGTCACATTTAATTAAATCAAAGTACTTTGAAAACCTATTGGGATTTTTAATAAATTGAAAAAATAGTACTAAAGTATAATTTAAAAATAATATAGATGATCATTGAAAAATTTGGAAATCGGAAGGAACAGGTGAGGGAGAAAGCAAATATGGCATCCAGAGTAAAAATAAATAAACGGGAATGCCACTTTCGCTGACACTGAAGGACAATGAGAGAATCGATTCGGTTTTGTACGAAAATGATACAAGAAGAAATTCTTTTCCTGAATTTGCCGAAATCAATCAAATTCAAAAATCGAATCGATTTCTATTACTTTTTTTAAAGATATTTTAGAGCTACAATTTCTATATTAAAATATTTATATAATAAGGTGGGGAATTTTCTTTTAAAAGCTGTCGAAATCAATCAAGTTCCAAAAACCGAATTGATCTCAATTATTTTTAAAAAATGTTTCAGATCGGAAGATATCTTAGTAAATTCAGGAATAATTCCCTAAAAATAAGATTTTGGAATTACAGAATAAACAACCGGAAAAATAACAAGTCCAAAGATGACTAAAAAAAGTGGAAAATCCCGACGAGGAACAAAAACAAAAAAATTTTCGACCGTATGATAAAGCTTTAAAAATTTAAAATTCCAGAATCCAGGTTTGAAAAAAATTTTCATCCATGGTCGAATGCTCCAGAAAATAGACAAAACCTGGGTGTAATGAATGTCTCGAAAATGAGGACGAAACTCAAAAAAATTCAATTTTAGAAAATTCAAGATCAAAAAGTCCAGAATTAAAAATTCAAAGGATTCAAAAGAAATGCAATTTTAATAACTTTAAATTATATATGAATTTCTATATAAAAGAAATCGAAAGTTAAAAAAACTATGTTGTAAATGTATATATAAAAATCCGAAATTAAAGGAAATTAAGAACATGGAACATATATTGTAAATTCATATGTGAGAATCTGGACTCGATCGATTGGCCCACCTGTGAAAAGACAGACTGGCCGTTTTCGCAGGCCAAATAAGGCAAAAGAGGTTCGGAGTGACCACCAAACAAATTTGCATAGGTTTTGTTTTACCTGGTCCGCAGCTGGCAGGACGGACAAAGTTCAAAATCGAAAATGGGAGAATTTGAGACTGCAAGGCCAATGAAAAATTGTTTTTGCGCATGTCCTTGACGATCATGCGGACCAGTCTAACGGCATTCGGAAAGTTTTCCTTGGCAAGATGTGATGTTTCCGGTTGTCGAAAAACCCAAAGCCGATTCCTGGAAAAAGCACAACAACAAGCAGAAAAGTAGACAGAATAAGTGTTTTGTTCTGGGGATATTCTGTGTCCTGGAACGAAAGTATGAAAATACACATGGCAAATTAGCGCGGGAGAAAGAACTTATGTTTTGTTTTTAGGAACGTGTTGACTGCTGGAACGAAACCATGGAGAACAAACAGAAAATCAGGATGAATCGAAGAATTCCCATCTTGTTCCTGAGGATATTCTGACTTCCGAAAAGGAAGCGAGTCAGGAACTCCCATCTTGTTCCTGAGAATATTCTGATTCCTGAAATCAAAGTATGAAAACAGAATTTATCGCGGAAGGAAACCCGTGTCTCGATCTTATAACGTTTATTTATCGTCATTTATTTCGATTGTAGTAAATCTATCCTATCGGAGTTTTCTTCATAAACAGTTGCGGGCCATATCAAAGTCCGGGGCACCAGTAAAGGAAAACAGTGACTATCTAGAATCGGATCTAGAGGATCAATAACTCTGGTTATCTCACGGGTGTCATTTTGGAGGACTGGTGATCAAGCTAATGATCGAAAAATTGATCAAATATCTTTTGTTTCGGGACCAGTTTCGGATGCATATTAGAAAATAAAGTCATTAATCTCGAAAATTCCCAGATCTATTTTCCATGTTGCCTTGGCTACTGTATCATTAAGTAAAGATCTTTTCTGGGACGATAAATCAAGGGAGACAAGGTAATTAAAATTTTAGAAGTCACAGTTGATCGATTCCGAAAATTATGAGCCAGTTGTCTTAATCGACGGAAATTGATCCAGAAATTTTCCTAGATTTTCCTTTTCAAAAAAACAAAAAAATAAATTTATTCCCAAAAATAGAATTTCTTTTTAAGCGAAATATATTTCCTAGAAATATGAAATAAAATTTTTTACTTTTTTTTGTATTTATTTCCAGAAAAATGAAAACAAACAATTTTAAGAATAAAAGTTGACATTCTCGTTTCCGTCAAGGTTCATATGAGAAATATGGATAAAAGCAGGAATCTTCAAAGACCATTTTTGACTTCGAACATAATGAATCACCGAAGTTGAGCCGGAAAGCCAATAGACCGGTCCATCTTTTTCTGGAAAAGAAGATTTTCCGAAAAAAGATGAACCGACTTTTCTGGAGAAAATTTGCTCAGGAAAAGTGAAATTATCCGGAAAAGTATGAGGTAATGTCTCTTGACAAAAATAAAAGATACAAAGTAAGTTTTAACATATAAAATTAAAAAAATAGGAAATATATCTTTAAATATGAAGCTTATAGAAAAAAGAGATTTCTTTAAATATAAACTAATTTTCTCGATAAAAATGGGCTAATTTCCTGCACAAATGAGAACTATTAAAAAATAATAACTGATTTCACAGAAAACAATGAACTTATTTTCATAGGAAATAAAATTCTCCAGGATAAATATAAACTAATTTAAGGAAAATAAGGTTCAAGAGAATATGAATTAATTCCAAGATAAAAAGTTTATCTGGAAGAATAAGAACTGATGTTCTGAAAAGTACAATCTTCTGGAACAGCGACAAACCGATTTCCATGAAAAATAAGATTTACCAAAAAAAGAAGAACTGATTTTCTGGCTAAATCAAGACGACCCGAAAACGGTCGGAAAAGATTAACGAAACAAAAATGAAAAAGATAAAAAAAAAAGATCTTAGTCTTTTTTGAATAAAAACTATTCTAATAAATATAAGTACAAAGCTCAAAAAATAAATCCAAGGTTCTAGAATAAAAATATTTTAGATGAATAAAGATGAGCGAGAAAAATTCAAAGTTAAAAAGTTAAAAAACTTTAAATTCTTGAATTTTATTTTTAATAAAGACAATTCCAAATAGATAAGGACGAGTGAAAAAGTTTCGAATAAAGTTAATTAAAAATTAAAGCAAATAGTGGTCATTTTGTTTATTCAAGACTCGATTGGAAACGAAAAGTGAAAGAGTTCTGAATCGGCTTTCCCTCCTTGATCCGATTCGAAAGGCCCCTCGAGGAAGAATTCAAAAAAGAAAAAAAGAAATACAATCCTCAAAAAGAGAAAAGCTGTCAAAACGCCTCCGGAAACGGTTACAAAAATGAGGGCAGTTCCCGAAAAAATTTTTAAAAAAGAAATAACTGGTCCTGGAACTTGAACTTTTTCAAGAAAATACATGGGAAAAACTTCACATGTTTTTCGAGAAAAATTGATACTTTGAATTTGATCAAAAAATAGAGTCCAAAATACTGACCAGTCAAAAAAGTAAAAATAAACATTCTTGGGAAATTCAAGAACAATGAACTGAAATAATACTTTTAAAACCTAAGGAATATGTGGAAATAGTCTTGAGAAGATATTCAATAATATTCCAATCAAGATTAAAGTCCTGAGGATTGGTGCTATTCTTTTAATCTCGTTGAAGAACAATCAGAGGGTTTTTTGAAGATCTCAATGAACGATTTTTTCGAAAATTTTCATCAATAGTTTTTTAAAAACGTCATCAATGAATCTCTTCGAAAGTAGTAATCAAGGAACTTTCCTGAAGGGCTTTAATCAATGGATTTTTAGAAGGACAGTAATCAAGGAATCTCCCCGAAATCAAGCTGCTTTGCTCGTCGAAAGGGAATTACGAAATGAACGGAGGAGTCGTTCAAGAAAATAGGCGAATTTTCTTCAAGGAGCTCTTAAGTGGCCCAAACGAGGAAATGAAATCAATTATCTGAAGATTAATTTCCTAAAAATCAATGTTTGAAGATTTCCTAAAGACTAATATCTGAATTTCACAAAAATCAACCTCTAAAATTTCATTACAATTACTTTCCGAAAATTCTCTAAGAAATTAATCCTCTAGGAATCAATTCAAAAAGGAAATTTGACCTCGAGAAGAAATCGAAAAAATATTCTTTAAATGGAAAAATCGGAAACACATTTTTATAAAAAAATGAAAAATAAATATTTTTGATAAAAAAAATTAAAGATTAAAAAATATTTTCGAAAAAAATATATCAAAAAATTTGTTTTCTAATATCATGAAGGTGATGAATATTTTTTTACCTCGAAAAACATAAAATTCCACTAGTCATCAATGAATAACGACCCTTGTTTGAAGAATGACAAAGCGGACCGAAGGTATTACTCCTGTAATCGGTGAAATCATACATTCGAAAAATGAGTAATCACTGTTTCTGAAACATTTCTGGAATTATCAGAAAAACAAAAAATAAATCTTAAAAATATTTTCAAAACAGATTTCTAGAAATCTTAATTTTTGATTCCGGAGAATTTAGAAAGTTCCGGATCTTCAGTTTCAAATGGTTTCGAAAGTTTTGAATGAATTCCAAAGATTGAAGTGAAATCGAAAATTGTGTAAAGCATGTTACGTAACAGAAGACTCAAGAGGGAACTCGGACAAAATCAAATCTGGAGGATTTTAAGGATCTAGAAGATTTCGCAAATCTAGAAGATTTTGACGATCTAAAGAACTGGAGAATCGGTCAAATGGCCTGTAACGAGAAGGAACACTTGACCCGAAGTCAACAACGAATTTGGTTTTCGGATCCACAACAAGAAATATGCAGTAAGAAATTTTTAAAAATTAAATGAATGCTTTTATTTAAAAGTAAAAGTAAAATATTTTCTCTAACTAAAAATAGTTTTTTAGGTATAAAAGTTGTCTCTTTAAATATAAAAAATCGTTTTTTCACCTCGAAAAAAATGATTTAACTACAAAAATAAACGAACTTTGGAAAGCAAAATTTTTCAATGAATTTTTTTATTCGGAAAAATATTTATTGGATTTTATTTTTAAGAAGGTCGATTTGGGTGAATAAGGACGTGAGAACGAGAATTAAGGAACTCGTTGGACTTAATCTCCGTTCTCGGGACAGGTCCTCATAAACAACGATTTTATTATAAAATGGTAATAGTAAAGATAAAAATTTCCACGAAATTGTCTCGAGAAGAATTTTTAAACTTTGGGTTTTACGTATTGATTTTAAAATAATGGTATTCAAAAAAGTAAAAATTTCGCGAAATATTTCTGAAACGAATTTTTAAAATTTAGGACATTTAAGAAATTGTTGATTTCGAATGTTGGTTCTGATAATTTCCATTGAATTCTGGAAAACACGGGCCCAAAAAACAAATAAAAAGTCAGAACAAAGTGGAAAAGGGGCTTTCCAAGTTAGGATAACGGTCGATTTTCTCCGAGTTCGTCCTCAAACACTCGAAAGGTCCGATCTCGGTCCCCTAAAGACCTCTTTAACGATGGAATGCGAGTCAGGAGAAACTCTACAAGAGGCTTTTGGGAGACGGAGAGCTTGTCCCAAGTTTGGTAAAAGCGTTCAAAACTCTCAAATGGGACACATTTGGAGCGATGAAAATCAAAAATCCGAAAACGAACGGTTCTTGAAGAATTGATCGATAAAAGTGTCGATGGAAAAGTTGATGGAAGGATTACAAACAAGGGGGTTTTTTGAGGATTAAGAGCATAATTAGGGTTTTTAAATTTAAGTGTAGAAAAATAGAGTTTAGATCTTGGGGAAAATGTGTATCCCTAAGCAAAGTTACGGGACAGCACATAAGATTTCAGAGATTTCCAAAGTCTTCCAAAAGTATATAAATATTCAATTTTATGTTTTAGATCCTGATTAGAAAGTAAATCCACGTCAAGAGAAACTTCTCAAAAATTTGGTACATTTTTATGAGTATAGTTTGTTGATGTTATAGAATTACGGAAACACAAAATTCCACAATACGGATCTGAACTGGAAAGTAAAAAACTCACGTCAAAAGAAGTTCTGAATAAACTCCATATAGATATTTTTTATTAATATAACTCGGAACTACAGGAACAGAAAATTCCGCGATTCAAGTTTTGAATGAAAAATTTAAAAAATTCACATTCAGAAAAATTCCTCAAAATCCTATATAAACGGTCTTTAAGTGAGCCAATTTAAAAAACAAATTTTCACTTTTTCACTCGTCGAAGAATCCGTCTTTATCCAAATCTCCAAAGAAGTCCAAAATTGGTGGAACAACTTTTTTGAAATAATTAACGAATCTAGACTAATTTTAGACTTTTGGATTTTGCTCAAGTTCATGAAGCAAGTTTGAAGGACCTCCTCAAAAATCTCAAATCCAAAAATCCAAAAAATTTCAAAGGCGGACAGGTGAAAAAGCGACAGAAAGATCTGGAGGACCGACTTGAGTGGATCCATGTACGAAACCCGAGCACCTTGAGGAACCAGAGATTAGATGAAAAAAAGAATACCAATTTCGGATCATCCGAAAAAAAGAATATTTCCCGTTTGAAACCTGCGGAATTAGAAAAAAACACTAATTTCGGATTATTTAAAGAAATATTTCCATTCGAGATCCGAGTACTTTGAGGAGCTAGAGATTAGATGAGAAAAAGTACCGTTTAAGTTATTTGGAAAAAGTTTCCGCTCGAGATCCGAGCACTCAGAGGAAAAAACCAATTTAAGATGTAAAAAATAATCTCTTTGCTCGAGATCACTCATATTTCTTAATTCTTACTTTTTAAAACTTATGAAAAGCTTATTTTTCATTTTAAAACTTATAACAACTTGATTTTTTGTTTATCCTCATATTCTTGGGTTAAAGTGGATTTAACTCGATACCTATATAAAAGATAATGAAAAACAAACCCGTTCAAGAGGTCCTAAATAGAAAAAACGCACTTTCCATTCAGAACTGTTTCGAACGAGTTTCGTATTTCTATTGTTTGAAATTAGACCGAAATTTTTGTTCCTTTTCGTTTACCTTGTGTTTTTTAATTCGACGAAAACTTAATTTTTTATTTTAATAAAAAAAATAGATAATTCAATTTTTTTAAACCAACCTTAATAAAAATCTTTTTAATGAAAAGGAAACTCAGTTTCTAAAATCTCAATAAAAGAGAACTCAATTTTTTATTTTAATAAAAAAACAAAAAAATTAAGGAAATCCGTTCGTGGATTTTTAGACATAAAATATGCCCCTATTTGAAGTAACCTAAAAATTGGTTTCTTCTTTGATGACGACTATGAGAAAGGAAAAGGAGTCATCCAGACAATAAACATTTACGGAGCAATGATCTTCATCTGGACCCACTTTCTGACTCAATTCATGTTCATCCAAGTTCATAAAATCCATACAAGTCCGTTGGCGCTCATACAAGCTCAAAGAAGTTGATTGACGTTCACATAAATCCGAACAAATCTATCGAGATTCCATATAAATTCACATAATCCATAAAAAATTCATATAAACCCGAACAAGTTTCTCGAGGGTTCATAGAGATCCATACGAATTCGCTAAAGACCCATACAGATGCATGTGAGTAGATCAAAAATTCACACATTCGTAAAAAACGGTTTATATGAACCCAGACAAGTTCATCGAGAGTTCATAGAGACCCATACAATCCACTAAAAGCTCATACGGATCCATGCAAGTAGATCAAAAGTTCATTGAGATCATACAAATACACTGAAAGTTCATATGGGTCCATACAGGTAGGTCAAAAGTTAAATCCATAGAAAGTTCATAGGACCCATAAAAACTCGCCAAAATTTTTTTAAATCTATAAAAAAGCTCATATATCCTCACAGATTCGTAAAAAGGTCATATGGATCCACAGAGATTCGGTAAAGGTTCATATGGATCCACACAAGTCGCGGTCACTCGAGTGGACTCCTTAAATTTCTGCAATTTCTTCAATTTCGCTTTCGCCCTTAAAATTTCCGAAATCGGGTGAAAGTCAATTTTCATGATTGACTGCAAACTTTAAAAATCTTAAAATCTTTCAAAGAATTGTAAATGTTAAATATCAAAAAACAAAATAAGAAATCAAAGATAACAATTTCGAGCAAAAAATTTTTTGAAAAGGTATAATACTGAAAAGTCAATGACCTACGTTTTCCGGAAAGGAAACAGGTAATTGGAGAAGCCCATTTTTTTCCTAGAAGAAAATTTTCTCCAGGAAGAATGTAGCCTGGTGTTTGTAGGGAAAATGTTCATCGAGTAGACGGAATAAAATACTTATTTAACACCCTCGTATAGTGCTTATATGAAAGAAAATGTTCCTCGGAGGGATTTGACGCAGTTCTCATATGGAGGAAAAGTGTTTATCAAAAATCAAGTATGGTGTTTATGTGGAAAATCTTTGTCTTAAAGAATCCATTGAGATATTTCAGATGAAGAGAGATGTTCCTTTAGAAACATGCAACAGTATTATATGTGAGAAAATTGTTCGTCAAAACAAAGCATAGCGCCCGGACGAAAAAAAATCCATTGAAAACTGAAGTAAGGTATCTCGGATGAAAGAAGAATGTTCCTTAAGCAATCTAGCATAGTGCTTTATAGGGAAGGAAATCTTTCTTGACTAATCGGGCATTTATCTTCGACGAAAGTGCTCCCATCAAGTAATCAAGTACGGTCTTTTGGAGGAAAGAAATCCTCTTTGAGGATTGCGGAATTGCAGAATTAGAGGATTGAAGGATAGTGTCGTAGATGGAAAAACGGTTCTTAAAGATACAAAAAATTTTCGGAAGATTACATCTTGATTTTTCTGGTAAAAATCCAATAAAAAGTTCATATAGAGAAACAAATTAACTTTTTCGCATCGAAACTAGTATTTCTCAAATTTATTGGAAGTAAATCTCGAAATGTGATCTTCAAAGGAAAGACATCTAATTTATCTTTGACTACAGATTTGTCATTGATCCCTTAAGCATCTTTCGTGTCAGAACCGATGACTTAGCTTCCTCGACTTATGAGGTAACTCACAAATAGCAATCTTGGAATGGAAAGCATTTTCTTCGTTTTCAACTCCCAACTTGCTCACTGGTCTTTCAAAATCTACAAAAGGTTGACATCGATCAGGATTTGAAAATAAAAGGGAATTTTAAATGGTTTCGAGACGAACGGAAGACGAAGTACAATATACAGGTTTCGCATTACTTTCTTTTTTCGTCCCAAAAGTGACTATGGATGACCGGTTGTAAGCAAGACAAAAACACGGGGAAACAAAAATGGAAAAATCGAAATTTGAAGAAGTGGAGCAAATCCAACTAAATTTTCTCGCTTTCTTTCCTAAAAAAATTCTGATTTTATCGATACAAACCTAAAATTGGAATAAAAGGGGAAATAAATTTTTTAGTTTCATGAATAAAAATCCAACATTAAAATAAGAGATAAAATAAACTTTAATTTTATAAAAATATAAAGTTCAAAAATTAAGAGTTGAATTGAAATAAAAATCAAATTCAAACGAAATTCAACAAAAGTTCTTCTGATTTTATCGGCGAAAATTTAGAAATCAAAAAAATGAGAAATAGCATCGGAAATAAGATGAGGCATCTCTGATTTATTCGATTAATTTAAAATGAAAAATAACATCGAAGATTCAGTTTCCTCAATTTGGTTGGTAAAAATAAAATATAAAATATAAAAGTTCTTCATTTTTAGAAATATAAAGAAGTTATTTGATTTTACTAATAGAAATTAAACATTAAAAAACGAATTAGAAAACAAACATTAAAGATTAAAAATATCGGAAGAGAAATGACCTTTCCTCAATTCCAGTGAAATTTAAAATAAAGACTAAAAATATCGAAATAATGACCTTTCCTTATTTTTATCAATGTAAGTTCAAAAGCAATATGGGAAATAAGGGACTCTCTGTTAGAAAAAGTATCCAAAAATATGCGGTTTTATCAGTAAAGTCAAACAATACTGAAAAAATGAACTTTGTGAATTTATCAATGAAAATCGGAAAGAATAAATCAGGAAGGATAATGTAGAGAACAAGAAGGTTCGCGGAAGCTCTTTTGGCAGAGGTTTTCTTTGGATTTCGAGGCCAAGGACGTTCGGGGTTCCTTTGCAACTGAGGAAAGGCGATTTCGACCATCTAAATGGAACACTGGATCTTTAAACATAAACTTTTTATTATGAGAAAAAATAAAGTACAAAGTGGCTGTTAAGAACGGAAAAGATAAATTTAAAATCAAACATCTAAAAATTCAAAAGAGTTAAGTAACTAAATTTTATAAGAAATTTTCGCACTTGAGAAATTCTTGGATGTTAGTAGAGCGAAATATATACAAGGTCACTCGATTTTCCTTGCATCGTTCAATGTTCCTGGATATTTGTAAAAACAATTAAAATTAAAATCGAAGTTTCGGGTTTCAAGAAAAGTTTTAGAAAATCGTGAGGACTACCTTTATTCCTAAAAAATACGATTTAAAGGCTTTACAAAACCATAAATATCAAATTTCAGTTTCGAATCTCTACAAGAAAGCCCTGGAAACTAGTGTCGAGATAGTTTCCAAAAAACTATAGTAAATAATCTGGTTTTATAACTGATTTCCCAAAAATGATGTCTCTCACTTGAAAAATGACAAAGATCATTCAACTGTTTTAAACAAAGAGATCCAGCTGTGAGCTTGCCTCAAGGAAAGAGGACTGACTTCCTTCTATTTCACCTACAAAAGCCTGAAGAATCAAAAAATTGAAAAATGGCAAAGATCTGGAGAATCAAAAAATTTAAAAACCACAAAAATATAATTAATCTAAAAAATAAAAGTAAAAAAGACTAGACGGATTTCCGAAATCTCCTGGGATGAAAGAAAAAATAATTTTCGCATTTTCTTGATTAAAACTACCTGCTTTCAGACTGATGAAAAATTGGAAAAGTTGGCTAATCCAAAATCTCAAATCTCAAATTTGAATCCAGATTAGTCCCATGGAAATTCATCAAAAACAAGTGGACACTTGCTTTCAAAATAAACCAGTTTAAAAGTGTGAAAATTAAAAAATGGCCACTAACGTTGCCTTTTGGAGTCCTTTTCTAATTTTCTAGACAATCTAGAGGAAATGAACTAATAAAAGTACTATTTTACTATCGCAAATTCAATGATTATTTTCGTGTCAGAAATTCTTTAAAGAGTTGCAAGTAATTTATTTATAAATTCCCATAATAAATAGACAACATTCCTGAATTTACTCTGATTATTGTATTAATTTCTGTCATCAACTTCGGCAGTCAACAGCTTCGGGATTAGCTTCTGATGTTCTGGATCAGCATCTCTCTTTCCAAAGGATCCACCGTATCCTGAAAATAAACATTTAAACTACTGTAACTCCATACAATTTAGGCTACTGTGATCCTATGAAGACTTACCTCCGCAACACATGCCTCCCATGCCGTATCCGAGGCCATAGCCCATACCATAGCCACCGTATCCACCATAGCCATATCCAATGCCATATCCCATACCATATCCGCCGCCGCCGCCGTATCCACCATACCCCATTCCGCCACAGCAGCCACCACCGCCGCCGAAAAGGTCGAGTCCCCAACCCCCGCATCCAAAACACGATTCAGAATTCCTTGGGAATGAAACAAAAACAAAAAACAATAAAAATATTTTCTTAAAAATAAGCATTTTTAAAAATGAATAATTTTTGATTAAAAAATATTTCAGAGTTAGAAATTTTGCTTGTTTTTATATTGTCGAAAAAGAAATCCACTTGAGAAATTTGATTTTCGAGTTCATTGTTGATTGTTCCTTTTTTTCTCGAAATCTTTTTGGAGATTTTTATATAATTTTAATTCGAAAAAAGAATTATTTTTTAATATCAAAAGAAAACTAATTTTTTTTATATTTTATATTTCTTTATTAATATTTTCTATTTAATAACTGATCATTAAAAATGCATTTAAAGGATTTATTAACTTATTCTTCAAGTGTCAAAGATCATATTTCAAGTGGCGATTGTTCCTTTTTTGAGTAACAAGTCCGATTTCAGAAGTGGACAAAAATATCTCAGTTTTATGAACAGATAATCAAACTGAACTTTCATATTCAAACTTGAATGAGCAAATTATTTTTAAAAAATATTTAAGATGGATCTTTATCTTTGTCCTCAAACTTGAATGAATGCATTTTTTATGCAGAAAAAAAGATATTTAAGGTCAATTTTTATCTTTGTCCTCAAATACAACAATTCGTTCAAAATCCGAGTTTATCATAAAAATCAAAAAACATTTCAGGTTCAAAAACTTCTATTTTGTGTCTTTCAATCATCACAGATAATTGTCAGACTTTTTGGTACAAAAACAAATACAAAAAATATGTACATATGGCAAGGATTTTCGTCGAGAAAGCTTTCGAGCACAGGATAAGTAGACTAGCCTTGTCTAATTGCTGGGAATTCAGAAGCAGGATTTTCATTTCATTTTTCAAAAGTTTGTCGATTTTTAATTTTCATCTTTTTCAAGAATTCTTCAACTTTCGATTGTGATCACATTTTAAAGTTCCTAATTAATCGTCTATCGTGATCACCTCTATAGGTTCTCTGAGCCAAGGATCGTTGTATGCTTCTGTTGGAGACACTCTGTCCAGTCCGTTGTACTTCAAAATAGATCGAAGGAAATTAATCAAGCTTTGATCGAACTAAAAACATTAATTTATTTAAAAAAATATAAAGATAAAAACTTGCCTTTCCTTTCAAAACCGTCCTCCACGTTCTTTCTGCAGGAAGCTTCCTCGTTTTTCCTCTGTTCGTCGTCTGAGGAACGTAGTAACAAGTTCCATCCTCATTCCTGTATCTCTGACAATACAATGGTCTTCCAGTCCCAGGACGAAAATATTTATCCGCTTTCGTACCTGTTCTCTTGAACTCCTCTGAAGGTTCACCGAGAACTTCCATAATTACTGTCATCTGATCAAAGCTGTCATCTCCGGCAAACAATGGAGACCCTGTTAAAAGTTCGGGAATGATACATCCGAAAGACCACATATCTATATGGACGTCATATCTGATACCCATGAGGACTTCCGGAGCTCTGTAGAACCTAGATTGGATGTATGTGAAGGCCAGTTGATCTCTCCGACAAGCAGATCCGAAATCTATCAGCTTCAACTTCTTCATGTCGTTAGGGTAAAAAAGAATGTTCTCGGGCTTTAAGTCACAATGAATCACGTTATTTCTTTTCAGGTAATCCAAGGCTAAGAGAATGGAATCCGCTATCGATTTCACAACCTGAAAAGGAGAATCTAAATATTGTAAAGTAGAAAACCCCAAGAAATCTCTAATAGCTTCCAGAATGCTGTCGAAACTTGAGCAATATATTGATAAATTGAAGTTTTAGATCATAGTATCCCCGGTTAAATGTTAAAAACTCACGGATGGAATGATTCCTCTGAAATTGGTCCCTTTGAGGTGGTCATAGAGACTCGGACCCATCAACTCGAAGACTAGACATTGGTGTTTTCTGAATTCGAAACTCTGGATCAACCTTATAATGTAGTCTGCACCAGTATGTCTTCCAGAGAGCTTCGACAGGAGATCAATCTCGATGACGGCGGATCTGGCGACTCTCGCTGGGGTCCGGACGATTTTCACAGCGACGCTTTTCTTTTCTCTGTGATCGTAACATTCGTAGACTTGTCCGAAACTTCCCGAACCGAGTTTCTTTAGCAGTTCATATCGATAGGCAATATGGTCATTTTGGATAAATTTATAGGCTCCGTTGTTGTCGTCGAAGTCTTCCGGAGCTCGAGATCGAAGTTTCTTGTTGATAGCTCCGGTGAAGTAGACTTCGGGATAGAGGAATATTTCTTGTTTTTCGTAATCAGTCAGGTTATTGGAGGAAAATTCACAGTATTCATCCGGTGTTAATCCATGAGATACTGAAAAAAGTAAGGTTCATATATCAATACAAAAGCGAAGGAAGTATATTTCACATATTAATCTAGAATTAAAGAGTTAATCTTGTATATCAACATAATTTTCAAAGTCAACTCCATCTACTGGTGCAATCTTAGAAAACTAATTTCATATATTAATCCAAATTTCAGGAAACGGATTCCACATATTAATACAAGATCGCTCACCTAAAGATGACTCGGAGGAAGATGTGGAAGAGTTGTCGTCGATCACAATGATCTCTGGAGCATAGTTCCCGTTCATTGGAACATGCGACGACTTGCTGAAAAGATTTTTTTGAAGGATAAAAATCGTCAATTATACCGCGTTATATCGAATTCTATTAGTTTTTATGGGGTCGCACCTAAGATAAAAAAAAATTAATAATTATTAAATTTTATAATGAAAATAAAGCGAAATTTACGTTCTTAAAAAAGTAAAAACGTTGTTGTCACAGAAAATCGAATATTTGGCAAAACGGGTAAGGACGCCAACTGCAAAATCGAAGATCGGTGCTGCCTTTGTTTGCAAAGGAGAAAAATTGAAATTTTTTTTTATTTTTAATATATTAAATTGATTCATATATTTATTACATTTAAAAGAGGGAAGTAGAGGCATTATTATTATAAAGAATTCAATATTTGGCAAAATAAGTTTTAAAAGTGCAAGATCGAAGGTTGCTATTGCTTTTGCAAAGGAGGAAAGTTAAAATCCTCTTTTACTTTCTGTATATTATATCAATACATGCATTTATTGTATTTGAGAGAAAGAAATGAAAACATTGTTGTTGTAAAAAATGAAATATATAGCGAAATCGAGAATAGGTGCTTCTTCTATGGAAAAGTAAACCTCACAATTCTCTTTGTTTTTATTATTTAAATTAACTTCAATACTTTCTGTATCCCCCAGAAAAGTTATTTTTATCATGAAATTAGGTGTTCAGGGAAATAAGCAAAAAATAAATAAAATTTTTAAGAAGTTTTACTTTTATTCATTCTTTTCCTATTTTTTAAATCAGCTTCTTTATTTTTATTCATTGATGAATTAATCCCCAGATCAATCAAAAGAGCTTGTATAGGAAGATATGGAAAAAATTAAGAAGCGCTGCCTCAGGGCACGATTGCATAACTCGTGGAATTCTGATTTGAGCAATCTTTAATTCCCCAGTTGATCCTATGATGTAATATTTATAAATATCACAGTAATGCTTTCGGAAATCAAGCATAAAGATAAATCAAAGAATTCTTTGAAAAGTGAAAATTAAATTCCAGGGATTTTTATATAAAAATGATTTCATATTTATGGATGAAACTCGTTTTAAAAAATATTTTATTTTTACAAATGAACAAACCAGTATAATAGTATTCTAGGAAGAATCACTTATTCTTCAATCATCCAAAATGTCATTCCATATCTGAAGTAAACCAGAGTAATGACTTCAAAAAGATCTACTCTAATAAATTATGTGATTCGACATAAATAGGTCTCTATTATTTCAGCGAATTTAGCGGGAACGTTTGCTTTGAGAAATTCCTGTATTCTTTAACAAACATAATTATCAATCAAAGAAGAACAACGTCTTTAAAAGTCGACCATGAACTTTAATTTTTAAAAACCTTTATTCATCAATCAACTATGTGATTTAATGATAAACAATTTCCTAATATATCTGAAAACCCAACCTAAAGATCACTTTCAAGACGTTCTATGTTCGTTAGTTAACAATTACCAATAATTATCAGAGAAAAACAATATTTACCTTTCAAAAAATCCCTATTCTCCAATCAATTATATGATGTAATAATTATAAATGGGTTTCCAGTGCCTCTGGGTATTCAGTGTAAAGGTCAGTTTCAAGAAGTTCTGTAGACAAGCGGAAAAGGACCGGTCGAAGGCGGCGTCGAAGACAAAAAAGTTTCGATCGGCCGAATCGATTTCTTTCTCACTTCATTAGGAGACGTGCATTGTCTTCTGGGACCTGATTTAATTGTGGATTTTTATTGAATACTGTTTTTTAAAAATATTTTTTGTTTTTTATGATGAAAAATTCCAAGATTTTCGTGACGATCCTCGTGATGGCCATTTTGGGGTTCTCTTCAGGGGCCCCGGCTGTCTGCAGGGCTTGTCGAGGACACTGTAAGGATAACAACGAAATTCTCCCTGTTAATATGACTGAGACTGATTTTCTGTGAGTTTTTTTAGAGGAAATTAAAAAATGTGTTTATCAAAAACATTATCAACTAATATAATTTGATTTTCTTAAAAAACTCAGCAACTTACTTCTATTAAGAAATTTCTATAATACGAATGAGTGATCTTTTACGAGTTTCTGGGCGGAATAAGAGAATTCATTAATCAAATACCATCTATTACTTTAAATAAAGCAATTATTTTATTTTTATATTTTATCTATAAAAAGTATTCCTTTTAATACGATTAAAACTGATTTTTGCAGTCTAAAAAATCAAACGTTCAAAACTCTATTTACGAAAATAATATGTTGATGGAGAACCGAAATTTTATTTCAAGAACATTTTCAATTAAAAGAATATAGAATTTTGCTTACAATTATTCTTAAATTAAAAAGGTTCTTTGCCCTTTTATTCATGGTCCAGAATTCAGAATCCCACGTAACTTCCTTCTCGACATTGTGGCGTCTCTTTTGATCAACTTTTTAATCAATAAATTATGTTTCTTCCTTTTTTTTATTCTTTTACCTTTCTTTTTTTCTATTTTTCTATTTTTCTAAATTTTTCTGACTGACATTCTTCTATTGTCCCTGTTCTAATTTATGGTGGAACGGGATTGTTTCATTTTTAAATTGAGGATATTTTTAATTGACAATTTTATTATCTTTTAATTACAGGTATTTTCCATTTTTAATTAACAACCTTTAAAGTAAAGATATTTCCTAATTGGTAATTTTTCATTTTCTGACAGAGGATACTTTGGTTGACAGTATTATCAATCTCCTCGAGGTCGTTTCTTGATGGAAACCGGAAAAAGTATTTTCCGTTCAAGAATAAAAAATTCATTTTCCGGCAAGAAAAAAGATTTTATGATTAAAAATGAGAATTTTCAGTAAGAGAATTCGAGAAATTCATTTTCTAATGAAGATAAAAAAGTTAATTTTATGATTAGAAATGCAACTAAAATTTTTAAAGATCGCTTTCGATAAAAACTGAGAAAAGACTACAGAAAAAGATAAAAAATTAGTCGTCATTGACCTGGAATTATTTTTCAGAGACGCCTTAGTGGACAATGAGACCGGAAGACTAAATTTCACTCTCGAAGAAAAACAAGAAAATGAGAAAGAAAAAAACGAAGGAAATCGGAGAAAAAGGGAATCCTACATCGAAAAAAGAACCTGTTCGAGCAAGTTCCAATTAGAGCTCTTCGTGATCCCCTTGTGCATTGCCATGATCCCCGTCGCTTTAATTTCGCTTTTACTTTGCGTCTTCTTCTGCGGTCCCAAGGATTCTCGAGGTCAAGTTCCAGAGAAAGTTTTGGGAGTAAGATTATCCCAAAAAAGAAAAATCTACGATGCTGAAATTCCTAAAAAAAATCCAGAATCAGATGAATTAGAATTTAAAGATGGTTATGTCCAAAGAAAAGATAGCAAAAAAACAAGATTTTCTATGGATGTTTTTTTCATTGAACCTATCAGAAGATCATCATCAATTTCTGTTATTGATGAAAAAAATATATCTAAAAAAAGTAACTTGAAAAAAAGTACTTCTTTCGATGAAGAAAATATCTCAGAAAGTTTAAAAAGTAATTCTAAGAAAAGTAGTTTTAAAAAAAGTATTTCTGTCGATGAAAAACATTCTGATAACCTTTGTGAGGACTCTACAAAAAGTAACCACGAAAAGGTCGAACTTCAAGAAATCCCAAAGTTGAAAAAAACCAGATTTTCTGATTCTGTTTCCGTCCTTGGTGAATCTGAGGTGCCGAGACGAAAACTAGGAACAATCCAGAGATCAATCAGCGTCACTTAACTTCGCTTTAAGACCCTCAGGAAATTTAATTGTTTGTTTGTACATACTGTATTTCTTAGATTTTTGCAATAAAGTTCAACTACACAACATCAATCTTTAAAGCTACTTTCCAATCTTCTGTATTTACAGAAAAACTAAAGAAAGTCAATTTTTATTTTTTCTTCTTCCTCCTTTGATGCTTCTCTTTCGGCTGCAGGAGTTCCACGGAAGCACTTTGGAGTTCTTCTTCAGTGAGCATCTCACCTCCTTCGATCTTCGCCTTCGCATCGAAATGCATCATAACATCGTGAAGTTGCTCTCGAAGATCCTTGATTTCTATGTTGTTTTTCCAAACAAGATCTTCTTTCTGTTTCAACAACATATCTTTGTCTTTCCTTACCATTTCTGACATCTGTTGTTCTTCCGTCAATTCTTGCTGAAGCTTTGTAATCTTCGAGTTGGCAGTGTTGAGTTTCTTCTCTAGATTCTCCTTCGCACTTTTCATACTTTGAAGATTCGAATTTAATTTCTTTACTTCAGCTTTCGATTCATCAAGTTCTAATCTCAAATTGTTCATCTCCAGGACCATTCCATCTCGGAAGTTGTTCATTGATTCCTCCATCGCTTTAATTTTGTCTTCAAAAAACGACCTTTGTTTTTCTAGCTGCTGAGCCAGCATGTTGCTATATTCTAGTTGGATTTCGTCCACTTTGTCTTGTTGTTTCTAAAGAATTAATTTAAAAAACTATTTAGCAAAGGAGTTGACTTAAGTTATTCAATAAAAAAACTCACGTCATTTTCGTTTCTTCCCGGTTGTACTTCGACGACCTTTCCGTCTGCGGCATTCTGGATTATTCTGTGGACATAATTGTCGCCAGCATAATCCCAAACCAAGTTTCCTCCGACCTGAAGAGTAAAGGTGTGGCCTGTAGTCTCGAAATGACGGTAAGCATGGGCCTCTACGTATCTTCCGCATCCCAAACTTCCACAGATCAGACACATCCAAAGATCTGTGCTCTTTCCGCAATTCGAACAGGTCGGAGCATCCACTTCTTCCGGAGTCTGGTTGTGGCGACAAACTGGACAAGTCGTATCTGCCCACTGTTCGAGACATTCCGTATGGAAAGAATGATTACAAAGTATAGTGACTATGCTATCATCAAGTCTTTCGAGACAGACGGTACAAGTCGGGAGTTCGGTCATATTTTCTCTCGCCAAGCTTCCGCCAGAATTTTCCGTCGTGATTTCCACCTTTTCAACGAACATCAGATTACATTTGTCTTCTTCCAAGGGATTAAATTTCGTCCCGTTGCATCTTGCGTAAAAAGCCATAGTCGCTCTGTAGGATTTGAACTTCAAAATCACCATGTAGCGGTTTGGCGTCGAATCCCGAACGATTTTCATCTCGGAAATGGATTCACAAGGGTGGACGAAATGGATCAAGTCGCTGCAAGTCATATAAGTTGGGACCCCGATCATACATAACACTGAACAATTGTCGTTTTCGTTTGTGTTACTCCCGAGGCTGAAAAAGTTCATATATGAAATTCGAAAGTTTAAAGATATAAAAGTAAACAAACCTGTTACGATAGAAATGCAAAATACCAGTAGTTTTCTCGATGAACGGATTTCCACAAAAATAGGAAACCTTATCAGA